>NW_019775793.1:196185-211419 GCF_001039355.2 Lingula anatina
CAGCGGCTAATCATTACGAAATAAAAAGTAGCGCTAGTTCTTATATACCGCACCCCAAACGAGTCCCATTGCGGTTAACAGTAGATGTAAATGCCTTGTATATATATATTTTTGACCTGATTCAGACTGGGTGTAGGCGTGAGAAGGCACCGTTTATGAAGGACTGGAATGTCCTCGGACGGGGTCGAACCCACGTCCTCCCGCAGTCCGGTTGGTGTAAAATGCACAAGTGCGCGAACATATAGCGTATGTGAATATTCCCACAATCTAAATGATCGTACCTTTGCCCTAAAAAACCTGCTCATGAATATGACTATCAGTAGGTCTTTATTTTAGCTAATGTATATCAGACGAACAGATAAATGCAAAAACAAACAAACAATTAACTTTTTCATCGACTGTGACTACATAAATGTTCAGTTCAACTTTCCTACTATTATGCCAACTTAGGACAGCGCATGGCACAAGTAGCTCATTCTGCTTTTAATTGCGGAACCGGTGCATCTGAAAACCAGTAAGAACTATTATAAGGGTACAGTACACTATATGTTTTTGATTATATTGAAAATAATAAGTGAACAAGAGCCTGGGAAAAACAACCACCAATTGAATTTAATTGTAAAAATTCCGATGAGGCCTTTCCTGTTTATTATCATAGGGAACTTCTGGCATACAGTCAATAACCCAGCCAAAAATTGTAATTGTGGGCATAAATGATACTCGTTTCATATTCATATTCATTTTAAATTACAGAACCATGAATTCCAAAGTCCTAGAAATTTATTTATATAATTTCTACATAAGCAAATATTTCTGTTCAGTTTACGTTTAATGTTGTGTAAAACACATTGATTAATGTGCCTTTTTATTGTAAAACTTGGTTGCAAAAACGTCCAAAGACAATTTCCAACAAACATGTAAGTCCTATGCTCTTAGAAACTGAATTTTGTAATTTTTTTTTTCTTTTAGAAATTATGAAACATTTTTTTGGCCTGAAAAAGCTTCTACATTGGTGAAGTTTTAATACTGCGATGATGATGTGTTACAATGGAATAGACGCCGCCATATTTGCATGAATAGGAGAAATATCTCCATACCTATTTAAATTAATCTCTGTGCTCTGGCTTTTTTTTTCACTCACGATTACAAAAAACCGGGAAAACATTAATATGAATGTGAATTATAGCACGGGGGGAAAAGATAACAGTGGTTAAGCCTGTCGAGGGAGAGGTCTCTTGCACTTCCCTGCCGACGACAGTGCCGTTTAGCAGTAAATTGGACTAATGCTAATAGTATTGATGGAAGACTCCCAAATGTGACCGCTGATGTTATGTGTTGCAATTGGCTTTTACTATGACAGCATGCATGTGCATAGCGAGAGATATTATGTGATATACGCTTTATTCGGTTTTATGGGTGCTTTTCGATGAAATGCGAGCACATTCTCTCGGTATGCATGTCCCAAAAGGTTCGCTCGATATGACAGGACATGGTTAACATGGGCTCACACAGAAAAGTGTCAAATGAGTTGAAGATCGTGTCCTCAACTCAACAACACAAGGTTCATGTTTGCATAAGAAGATGATTGACGTCAAATGATTACTTTTAGAAAACCCAATTCATTATTAAAACTTAATCACTGACTTCGTTCCCCGGGGAAGCAACCATTAATGTATAATAATTTGGGTAATAACTGAGAAACAAGGGGAAACAATGCTACTGTTTCTAGCAAATAATGTGAATGTTGGGTCCGTTGGGAACAAGAAATAGGAAAGTTTCAAAATAATTGTAAATACTACTTTTTAATGATTAAGTGCATACGAAAAATTGCTTTGTTTCCAAAAAGGTAACTGTAAAGATGTTCGTTATATTAAGTGTCTGAATTCTTCTCATACCAGAAATTGTTTTCTTTGAATTATGTGTCTTCAGCCTGGATCCTGGAAAATGTACGCTCTGTAAAAACGTGCATTCCGTGAGTCGATTAGATATAGATGGCAAAAGAAGCATAAATTACCCTCGAAATTAATCTTTTCATGCAAACTCAGAGGTTTATTCCTTCCGTGTTTACTTCAAGTACATTTGTACCTACATGTATGTCAGCTTTGTTAAGAGTCACCTTATAAGTGTCTAATCAATTAGTCTAGCTTTTTGATTGAGTGTCGGGATTTTTGTAGCATGGACGTAATAAATTACTCTGATGGTTTTATGTTGTGGAAAGGCACACTAAAATCTGATAGCTGCGGCAAAAAATGCCGTATACTCTTACAATATCATTTCTGACTATCCTTGCCATTTAATATTGCATCTCTTCGTCTCTTCACTTTATCATATTTTTTATATGTGGTATTCTAACACCGAAAGTTTCAAAGTCGGTTTCTTTTAAGTTAGGTAACATCTAATATACTGTGTACCTACTCGTTCATATTTTCGGTATAGATAGTCCGCAATTTTATAACGGATTTTCTACATTGCAGGCAAAAGAACAACACGGGGAGGTGCCACGCTTGGTAAGAGTTAACTGTGATGATTGCAGTCGATGTTGGTAATAACCATCGGAGAAGAACGTTCCAGAGGCAGACAAGAAAGGGGACCAAACTGTGCATTCAAAGAACTTTCTTTCTTGTTCAAAATCAACGGGAAGATATTTATCAGTTTCCTGGCAAAAAAAGCATTTATTTATTTATTTATTGACAGTTGGAGATCAAAGAGGAAAGAAAACAACTGTGATATGTATTAGACATGGTTGCTAGTGTTTTTTTTTTCAAAACATGACCATCTATTTTTCTTAGGGGGTGGCAGCTTAATACTACATAAGTGTGTTTCTAAGTGCTAGTACTAATCAAGGTAGAAGAGGTTCTGAATAGAATTTTTGGCGGCCATATTTGTTGAGCAGTATATATATATATATATAAATTGTTGTCACAATGAGCCGTGAATTTCTGTAAGTCTCTGAAATTTTGTTGAATTGGATGAAAAATCTTAAGACTTTCTATGGTGTCGTTATTTAGTCGTAATTTTTTGAGTGTTGAAAGAAATTGCTTTTTGATGTTGTCAGTTAGTTGGGAGTGAATGTTACTGGAAAACAAAATGATACTCCACTAGTCAAATTAAGAGCGCCTCCAACTTCCTGATTAGTTGAAGATACGTAGTAGACGCCCGTGAGATTGCCACTGGTGGCAAGGTAAACCGCAAAACTTCACTGACGAAAGCAGAACCCGGAAACTTGAACGAAAACAGCAGTACTTAGCTGACCTGCTTTACTGCTGAGGTTTTTGGCACCAGCAGCTGGCCGTAGTTCATATTAGAGTATTATATCTCTGGGACAGGTTTAATGTCTATTAACCTAATGTTTATTGGATTAATGGCAATTAAGTTGATTAAGCTAGTGCACGTATCTTTATGATAAATTGCCACAACCGTCCTTGATCAGACTATTCTTATACTGACACGTTAAGCTGCTTGTTGAAAAGTAAGACTAGGAATTTGAATGTAGCTCATTGATGAGCCCTCTTGATGTTTCATAATTATAGGAGTGTATATAAAATGTAAATATTAATTTATATGGTATAATCAAACTATTTATTGATATTGAAAGTAAGGAAGTTCTCAAAGTTGGCTAAACATTCCACGGATCACTTTAAGCTTTCCACTAAGCTCTAATCGAACTTAAGTGTATTTATTTTTCATTTATTACTCCAACATCTCTATTACTAATGTCGTTACTATCTTTTGCCAAGTCATTTGTAAGTTATGGTTCAATGTAATTGGCAAGTCAAGAAACGAACGTAGATATCACGTATTCATATTCTATGCTACTTTTCAAAAATGAATCCATTTCTGATAAGGTTTAGAAAATCTTACTCAATGATATAATTTAGCCATAAATAGTTTCCTGACCTCCTTAAGTTAAGCAGTTCTGACTATATGGACAGCACAACAGCTACATCTTTGCGTCTCTAAACTTCTTCCATTACAGTCGCAACTTGTAGAAACACACCAGTTAATAATAAGTAAGCGTGTTCTAGTGCGCTTGCAGAAGACATATACCGTGGGCATACCTGTCTTCACCAGTGCTCCGGAAGTCTAGGGCCACGCATATTCTGCATTGTCAGACCAAGCGGTACATTGATACCCTACGAGTTCTCATCACAGACAGAGCAAATTAATACTCAACATTATTATTTAGATAGAACCCTGTGTATAACAAAAGTGAAAAATTGATTACTCGGGCAATGACATATTTACAGACCATTGTCGGCTTCCCACAAGATACCGCCGTCGATACATGATTGAAAATAAACAGGGTTATTTTGATGAACGCTTACCAGACGTAGAATTAAGGCCTCGCTAATCAAACAAATATTGCCATTTGCATATGGTAAGAATTGACAATAACCACATTCTATTGCCCTAGTCTTCATTTCACTCAATAAAACGCCGTAACAGTTTACAGTGAGTTCATGTAGTAATTGTGTTGGTACCAGCTGTCGAGATCATCTGTTATGATGTTTCCATATATCTTTTCAAGTGTAAAATTTTTTGCGGCATAAAATAAATTTGATTACGCACTATGACTTCTGACATTTTATTGAACAAAGTGAAATGACCGAAATAAGGTATTTTTCTAATATGTATTTTTTCAATTCTCTATGAAAGACCTATTCACTTGATATTTTCGTTTACATTCTATGATCTTTTTGCTCTAAAAAGCTGCCCAGTTCGGTAAATTTTCCTCGCTCTTTATCACTCCTGGAAATAGCAAACAAAAAAAGAGTTCATCGGGGAATACAGAATTGTCCTAGCACCAAATGACTTCAGCTCCACAATTACCTGTTCCGGTCAAAGCATTCAAGCCAAGCATCAAAGATAAACTTGGCGATTAGCCGCGATTAACCCGTTCAAAGTCGTCCATTTTATATTTCAACTCGTTGTGTTGTCACAGGTGGCATTGTTCTTGCGGTAGCTTTAATGTGGAATATCTTCCATTGACCTTCTTTGATTGCTAAGGAGCGACTGTATTTCGTTTGAAATGATGCCTACACTGTCCATTAGTGTGGCCATTCGTATACTTCCGCGTTTCTTCACAGAAAGCACTCTGGACTGTTACAGAGATGATCGAATGTTCTGGGTCGAATTACCGCCCCCATCCCGCTTTCCAATATAAAAAAAGATTTCTTTTATTGTAGCTGATGATGATAAATGAACAACTGAACTCTAAGAACGTGTAAAAAAAAAGCAAGAACAGTACCGTCAAAACGGACTTAGAATAACAAATGCCTTGAAAGCGTTTCACCTAACTTAGAGGATATTTTTTTTTTAATTGCTAATAATCCTCTGACGCTACCCTACTCCTAAAGCTCAATGCTTTTTTTAAAATTTATGTATGTAAATCATATTTCTACCGGCGCTCCCTTTACTCTGTCAAAAACAAAACACGGTCGCTATCCCATATGATTCCAAGTTAATTCATGCGCACGTCATTTCAAAAGTGGTCGTTCCCCCGTTTATGGGTCTTAATTGATTTGCGGGCACTGGGGCTTTTTATCGTTATTTCTTTCCTTCTGGCCATGTAAGTTAGTTGATGGGTCCTAGATCTGGATAAAGGTTTGGCTTCCAGATATTTGCAAAAGTTCTAGAATATAATTTCTTTTTTCATTTACCATGACATATCTTCCGGGTTTCATTTATTGAAGGGGCGTTCTAATAATTACTAACACTTCGAAGCCCAACAAAACAATCCGTGAAATAGAAACTGATATAGGTTTGTGAACTTTTGCTCCCTTTTACTTTTGCCATATCAATGCTGAACTGACGCTTACTCAAGTGGCCTCAGTGCAAGGGAAATTGTCTTGGCTGTTATTGCCTCCAAGGCTATTGCATTCTTTTGGCTTCCCTTTTCCTTTCGTTAATTTTGCAACATCAGCACGCGATGCAGAGTCGCTTTTCAAAACTAATTGTTTCCTAACTTAAGACTATTGAAAGATACTACCCAGGATAACAACATTTTATAAACTGTCCTTGCGGCGAACTGAACGAAAGGATAAAGACATGCTGTAATTGAAAGGTTATTATTGTTATACAAATGAACAAAAGTGATCAATCATAATAAAATATCCGAAGCAGTGTACATGTACCGTTTCTGATATATCATACTTTATGTTTCCTCATTAACCCCGAGCGAAAGTAAATGACAAACACAAATATAGTGTTCGAAATTTGGCCGATAGCGGCCGCTTTTATTGAAAGGTCCCTCTAGTAAAGAATTGTGTTAGTTATTATATAGCATTGGATAATGTTAAATTAGTTATTGCGTAATGTTATATCATAAAAATAAACGTCAAAACAAATAGTGCACATCTTTTCATTTGTGGGGTTGCAAGGGGCCCTTTTCACATGCTGAAGCTCAAGTTCATCCTAATACTGTAATACGAGAACAATGATGTTCCTTGTAACAACATATTTTGATTTTTTTTTTATTCAAGAAGACAGCAAACTTCAATACTAGTAAACAAATACTGAACTTTTAGAAAACATTCAGTACAGAAATTCGTGATACAAAATATCGTTGGTGGGCGCATATCGATAATTGTTTCGGTGAACGAATCCGTATGAAGTAGCATTTCCGCTGTGTCTTTGTAAGGCATGGAAAACGGTGTGATAAAAGGGCAGTTATGAAAAAGCGGGTGGGTGTTAAGAAAATTACTTGAAAGGTGCACATCATTCAAAGTAAGTATGAGACTTTCTGGATACCATCACGTTGATGACTATTATGTTTGATAAAAAATATATTTTGACATCCGCTTTCCTGATCAACTGTTTAATAAACAAATAAATGGATAAATAAATTCACTGCCATATAACTTGTATTTTTTATTACGCAATATCATTGTCTCGTCGCTTGGCACAGTACAATTTCCTTTTTAATAATTGTGCCTCGAACCATTGATATACTTAAGCCGTGGAGGCCTATAAAGCGAGAGCACAGCAGGGTTTGCCTTTAACATTTGTCACCAATGTATAAATAAACTGTTTCTGTTACAGGAGGAGTAATAATTTTGAGACCTCATATGTCACAGCACAAAATAGAAA
Source organism: Lingula anatina (assembly GCF_001039355.2). Next base: position 203,275 of record NW_019775793.1, read on the forward strand.
ACGTGAATTGTCCTAAATTCTCGTCCAAAAATTAGAATAAGAAAATGAATAGACTTAGTCTAATTATCTACGCGGCGTCTACTTCTTGAGACCTCAGCCAGTCTATCAAGAATACAGGAGAAAGCGGGTAGAACTATTCTTATCTCAATTGCGAGCAAAATGTGATCAACGTGGCTTACGCTCGTTAACCTACTTATCAATTTTGTCTGTCCTTACTAGCTAAATAGCAATCAACCTGTATATTGTACATGTTTGTCATTACTGCCTTTAATTAATCTCGCACGACTCAGGATGGAGGAGATAAATGAGTACAGCAAATTAATGACGAGAGGAAGCACATTGGTTAAAGAAACTGGACAATACGAAGACTAAGTGTTCCTGCTAGGAGACGTCTGTTGACCAAGAACATCGACTGGAGAGAAATGATGTAAAATGTTTGAAGCGGCACATGAATGCAGCGTGGAAATGTTGTCATCTACGGAGGAGTGTCTGAATTTTCGCTATTTCAGATAAGGCATGCAGTGCTCTTCATCATTAATCTTGTAGTTTTGTGATACTCTCTCCCATTACGTTAGGAAAAATTGAAATTCTGAAATTCTATTCTGTGAAATGTAAGGGAATTCCTGCTTTAGGGAATCCCCAATTATATGACAAGACGCTCATTTGACACATACACACACAAACACAAATGCATTTTGATGAACTTAAGGAATTTTACGGAAATCTAGAATAAAGAATAGCCCGAGTGTATTCATTTTAAAGAAAAACAAACTTTTTATAATGCTAAAATAAGAGGCTCAAAGGTAAAATTATCCCTATATCATGGTATCCCGTGTTAGTTAGCTTTAATTATTTATATAGACTCAGACTCAGGATATTCTTCATTCTGCCTCTGTTCAATTTGGGAGTCAATCGGTGCATTTTCACAGCTGTGTGTTTTGCTTAAGCTTGACCAAAATTATTTTACATTTCATTTATTTGTCCTTCAAATCCTTCTCATACATAAGTTCATAGTTTATAATGACTGATGTAACACTTCTATCTTTCTTGTACTTTTGGCAGATGATAAGCAGTGAAAGTACACAAAAATAAAATGAATATAACAGCAAGGCATTCTCCATCAAATTCGTTCAAAATGGTTGACAGTGTCACTTCCAAATGGCCTCCTCAAACAAATAAGTGGTTCAAAAATGACATTCATATGCTAATTTTCGGGCTACAAAAAGTGTTGGTCAGTGAACACTACAAAAACAGTAAATGGCAACAAAATAGTTTCCACATTTTTCTCATTCAAAAATCCACTCAACCTGTAAACTAATCTAAAGCTAATCAAAATACATTTACAATTTCCGAATAGGATGTCATTACAAACACATTCTGTGATAGCCTGCAGGTGATACGGTCAATCTCTTTTCCTGTGTGAGTCTATTACACAAGAATCAAACCCAGGTTAACACGAAATAAAACCTCACTTGTGTCATTCTGTTAACAACACTGTGACTTCATAATTAAAACATGTTCTACTTAGAGAACAAGCTGGTGAATTTTTGAAGAATCTAATTCATAGTCAGAGTAGTAATCTCATGTCCTTTTTCCCATGGGATTATGGAAAGGTGACTTCCCTTATATATATGTGTGTGTTTTTATTTTTGGGCTTGCAGCACTTGCAGGGAATAAATTTTATGTATAGTCAGTTGTAAAAGCTCAACAAGTCTCTGGATTTACTAAACCAGTCACATTTCAGGCTGGTGGCATCTTACAAAGACATCTCATCTGCAACATTTTTAAGTCTCCATGGTCAGTCTTGACCACTCCCTCCATGCCATCAATGGACAGAAGCTGACCACAGGCCTCTCTTTCTTCACCAATGATCACTTTTACCTGTAGAGAAATAAATATTACATTATCAGGAAAATGCAACACCACACCTTTTAAATCAATACAAAAGTACCCAGTCTTTTTAAAATGATTAAAATTACATCAAACTTACAAACTGTACCTATGAAAGATCATAAAGGAAAAAATGTGATACATTATGTATAACTTACACAAAAGGTAAAAAAAGTCTTTAAAAGGTAGCAATTTATGCTTCACTTTTAAATCTTCAATTTTTCACACACACACATACACAAACACACACACACACACACACACAAATAATAATAACAATAAATAAACTAGAGGATCAGAGAGGCGATACCGCCTCCAAATATTGTACCACCAGCTGGAGCAAGCGCATTCGTGTAGACCCCCACATACACAAAATAAGGGACANATACGATCCGGACGGGACGATCCGGACGGGACCGAAACCATGTGTATCGCCAGCGCTAACGCTGGTGGTACAATAACATAAAAATTAACCCCCTCACCTAAGAGGGGGTGCACATAAATCATGTTCCTTCAACTCACCCTGTCCCCCTTAGTGGGCACCACTGGTTCCAGCTGTTCACAGGACACTGTGATCACCTTCTCATCTTCAGGTAAGAACAGGGAGCACATGCCAGCCTGGAACAGTGCCAATACATGTTATCTAACTTGATCAAGTTATTAAGTGCTAACGTAACTTATGGCAAACAATGACCCTTTTATGACTGCTTTTTAATTAACTCAGCTGAACAATTGCTAAGCTGTGTCTTGAAAATATATCAGGTGGATTTAAAAAGTCACTAATGTAATTTATCAAAAATAATCCACTTAGCACCATTAGCATTGCAACCTGGTATTGCCTTTGGTACACAGGGATATCGATGTTAATTTGATCAAATAAAGCAGTCATATTCAAAAGCTAATATTGCCTGGAGCAGTGATGCTAAAAACATATTACTTCATAATAATAATAATAATAATAATAAAATAAAGAAAAAAAAAAAAGAGAACCAAAAAAGATCTTTATAAAATATGTAAAATGTCAGTTTCACATCATCACCATCCCATCGCATGTTCTTACCGAGATTCCCCTTATGACGCCTATCTGGTGGATCAGGTTAGGATCATCGTGGGTGTCTTTGATTCTCGTCTCTATGTCAGTGGTATGCCAGTCTGCAGCACCATGCTCCATGCCTGGAACAAAAAAGCTGATATCATCATCCCTGCATACACCTTCTTCATGCATCCAAGGCTAGATGATGAGAGTTTGATTCTTTTGATTCCACTTTTTTAGGCAAATATATTTAGTTGGACATTATATAATGGAAGTGCAACATATAAGGGTCTCTTATAGGGCTGGCATACATAAATACTGCACTTTCATAAATTACTGTCCAATGAAGTTACTTTACAGCCCCCCCCCCCCCCTTTTTTTTAGTTTAAATCTCCAGTCTAGCATATTAGCTGAAGCCTCATGTTAAGCTCTGCAGTCAAATTAATGGAAAATTAAAGCCATTCAAAATCTGTCTGGGGCTTTATTTGATTAGAGGTTTTTAAGTTAAATATTTTATGACGCAGCTAGACACAAAAGGGGATAATCAAATTGCACTGTGTTATTCTTTTTTCATAATATAAAAAAGCAGAAGGCTATCGTTTTTTATACTGAATGTGAGTAGAAACTAAAGGAGATTACTGAAAAAATTATAAGCGAGGCTGTCTTCAAAGATCTCTTACTTTCTTACAACAGGTTAATAGAATAGAGTAATAGAATTCAATTGTTCAATCATATATCCTGTAGTTTTACCTGTTCCAGGTGTCTGTGGTGTGTATGGTGCCCCGGGGGTCATAGGACTGTACCCCATGGGTGATGGGGTGCTACCATAACCAGAGGGGGATGGTGTGTTACTGCCATACCCCTGAGGACTCGGGGTGGGGATGTATCCTCCAGGGCTTGCTGGAATTGATAGACCCAACAAATACTTGTCAGAAATTATATCAATATTTACCTCACAGATCTATTAAAACTAAAATCTGAATTGAATTCTTCACTTACCTTTGTAAAATGAATGATTGATTTTTCTTGCTTTTCATAAGCATACAATACACATGACTCAATATATGTTTGCTTTAACATGCACAATTCAGATAGCTGTAATTGAAAAAAATGCCTTAATAATATGTAATATAATTTTTATAACGTGAATCTCAGTTCTATCAAAACATTTCAATTAGTCTAAAATGTACAAGTTGCTATGCATCTTACGTGTGTACCCTCCAGGAGAAGGTGAGGATTGGTAGGAGTAACTGCTCCCTGGGGTCTGCGGGGTGTATGGCCCCCCTGCAGGACTGGGGGTGTCAGCAGAATACCCAGGGGTGGCAGGGTTAGGTGTGCCATAATCCACACCAGCAGGGGATGGGGATGCTTCATCGAAGTTGTACTCAAAGTCGTTGGCCCTGAACAAAAAGAGAAGTCATCTATTCACTTACAACTGAAATGATGTGAAATATCTTCCATTTTACTGCTACAAAAATACCAATGGGTCAGTTATGGGTCAGTTTGACAAGAATACACATAAACATTGGGCATAAAATGATATTCTGAAATTTGTCCTTTTGAGCACTATTAAAAAAACATGCATCAAAGTTTTATGCATTTTTAAATTTTTTTTTTCAATCAAGGCTGCTTATGAAAAAAAAAATTATTGGAAACATTTGTTTAAGAAACATATTTTCAGACTAGATTAAAATACCTTAAGGGACAGTGCAAAAGAATTTTGTTGTTTTATTAAAAAATCAATAGAAAAGTGGCCATAAAACATTTGTAGATAATTACAAATTTGACAACACTTCCAAGAAATCTGTGACACTAATGGAGAGAAAATATCAGCTCCTGGCTGCAATTTCTTCTTGTTTGCAAGAGAGGTGAGGAAGGGCTTTCCAACTCCATGGCATGTTCAAAGAAAAATGATAATTACAATTTATATTTCCACCAGACAGGCAGCTAGATTACATATCAGCTAAGCCAATGCTATTTTCCTATTCAAAATATTAAGATTCTGTGCCCATTCACAAACCATTCACTCTACAGTGATTCCAACCCCTCACCTTGCAGGAGTGTTAGACTGCGTGGGATCCCAGGCAGGAGTCCTTCCTCCACCGTCATGTAAGGGGGTCTGGCTGCCGTAGTGGGGGGTTCTGCTGCCATCATGGAGGGGTGTCTGAGAGCCATACATGGGTGTACGTGAGCCGTACATGGGGGTCTGGCCACCACTTCCGTACATTGGCGTCCTGGGTGTGTAAGATGAAGCGCCACCTGGACGGCCATCACTGCAAAAAAAAAAAAAAATCAAATCACCATTTGAGTTCATAATAGATGACATTATCATGAACTTGTTAATTTTATACAATAAGTAAATTTCATAATCAAAGATTTTATGTTTTTTTTATTAGTTATTTATCACCTAGCAATGGAGGTTACTTGGCAGGTAAGCACCAGTTTTCATGAAACCTTTACAAGCATTTGTAGTTGCTATGTTGAGCACTATTTTGGTATTGTATTTTAATTTATTAGCACTAGCAGTAAGGTGCCAAAGTCTAGAGAAGGTCTTCACAAAGTTTCAAAGATTTTTTTTTTTGTTTCCTTTCCTGGATCTTTATGCAGAAACCTCCCAAGTTGCCTGTATTTCATTAACACTTTTAATGAGCATCTGGAAAAACTAAAAGCTGTCGGCAGCACTTATATAACATAATCCTTTTTTTTTCATGCCAAAATCCTGGGGAATACAGGCTGGCTGAATACAATATTTTAAAATTATTTGTTTAAAAATTACAATTTTCTTTTTCAAACCATTTTAACACTTAACAATAGAAAGTCATACATTATTCAAAACTGTCCAATGATTGTTCTTATATGCAGAACTGTTCATGTATCTTATTAAATTTTATACAGGGTATTAAAGCTGTAAAGCCTAGGGTACTATAAGACCCTGCTATCCAGGAAATCAAATTTCATTTAGATATTTACATCTTTGACAGATGTCCTTACCTCACACGCGTGAACTCGGGCTCTCTGAACAATTCCTTGAACTTAAACAATTCCTTGAACTTAAACAAATGTTGCGAGAACATGTGACAAAAGTAATTCAAGAAAGAACAAGATTAAATTAAGTTCACATTAGCAAACCTCAATTATTTTAACTTGAACTGAGCTTACCTAACTGAACGTATTCTTGTTTTATCCACCGAGATGGTTTTGCAGCTGGAATGTAACTCCACTCTAGCAGTAGTATCTGTGGCATCCTTGACAATACCAATGTAACCTAAACAGTGAAAATAAAGGTTAAACTTATGAAAAGTTTGTTCAATAACAGTATAGTACACGAATGATACTGACAAAGTGGCCTGAAAATATAAAACCTCCATCAGGGAATCCTTCTGTCATGTTAAGAACTTTATCTCTTGTAGAACTTTAAGTCTACTTTCAGGTGTCAATAGAAATATGTTTTTTGGTCATCAAATTCAATATCTGGAGAATTTCACAGACACTTGCATTTATAGGAATCACTTTAACATACTACATCACAGGTGCATCTTAAAGGGAAAACTGACATCATTTGTTTACATTCATATATCTCAACCAGTATTCAACCCATATTCCAACAATGTACAACATCTTTTCTCAAACTAAGCAGACTCTTCATTAAATACACGAAATACCATCAACCCCTCAAAAAGCTTACCTTTATATGAGCCCTGAATGATCCTGACAGTCTGTCCAATGAGACCCCTATCCCTGTTGCTGGTTCCCCGGCCACGCCCTGCGCCACCTGGCCCCCCAGCACCCCCACCCCCACCACTGGGGTGAGCAGGACTGGACAGGCGAGGAGACATATAACCTGCCAGCATGGGGCCTGTAGAAGTGACCTGGGAAATCAAATAAAAACTGTATCAATTTCATATCTCAGTTTATCATGCTGTGGGAATGATAGAGATATTTAGAAGTATGTTGTAATAATTTCAATACTAGATATTTAGCCAAATACAAAAACAATTTTATTTCTTACTTGATAACATCTCTATATTACAACATACATATCAGTTTCAGAGCTATGGGATGTGAGTTGAAAACTAAATAATTCTACGTTTGTGTCTTTGCTGGTAAACCTACTGATATTCATAATCATAAACATTATTTTAGTTTCAGTTGTACTTCATGTGGTCTATACCTTGGACCCTCCAGCCAGAACTAAATGCCTGGTCCTGCACACAAATATGCCTCCATTGTCTGTCATCATGCGAGAATACAGGAATGCATAGCTACGGTACAGGTGCTTTATCTGACCTTGACGACCCTAGAAATTGGAACTTTCGATAAGCCACACTTAAGGATCCTTTTTTTTAACATCACAACAGAGTCAAACATTTCTATATAACAATGTGATGTGTAAACAATGTTAGAAATGTGATATTTCTATCAATTTGTTGATCACGACACATAGTACCAATGATCCTTTTTATAAATTTGACTGAACTCTCAAAAATGTACAAAGCAGTATTACTTTCACATAAGAAATACCAGAAGCAAATGTTCAAGTGATGCTCAGAAAAAACAGTGTGAAAATAAATGTGTTTCACAATAGATTCCAAGACAGTGAACATAAAGGGCCATCAGGCCATGGAACTTTTTACTTACAGAATGGGGGCCATCAATGACCTTGACAATGTCCTTGACCTGGATATTGTTATTCTCTGCATCCAAAGCAACAGCTCTGGTAGAATCCCTTCTCTTGGATACAGCTTGGTGTTTTACATGAACCACCTTCAAAATCAAGTTATATGAGGGATAAAAACAACAAAACAAAGCAATGTTACATATATTTGGCAATATATTATCCAACAAACATCAACCAATGAATTTCATATTTAAATCAAAATAGATAAAACAGATACAGTGGCTACAGATATTGAATTTTTTCTGGCATCCTAAAAAACCTTGTACTTAAGTCATCAATGTTTCTAGATTAAATTAAAAATATCCTGAAATGGATTTTCTTAGGACCATTTCCCCTTAACTTGGCCCACATTATGTAATCTATATGGCTACATGCTTTTCACATTTTTTCAATAGGCATACAAAGGCCATTTTTAAACAAGTTGTAATGCACTAGAAGGTAATAAACTTTTTAGATAAACAAGGCAGCAAAGCTGTCAAATGTACAGACAAAAAGCAGGAAATAACAAAATAGGCTACTGTCAATTCTGATGTAAAAGTACATT
>NW_019775794.1:0-13271 GCF_001039355.2 Lingula anatina
TGAAAACTTGTTATTTATCAAATATGGACTGAAGGCTGTGTGCGCAATGTGACAAGCTGTGGTAACAAGGTTTTGAAAGAGCTAGAAGTTGTGCCTTTACTTAATCAAAGTCTGCCACATATGGTAGGTGCACCGAACAAATCTGGTTTACAAATCACACACATTTTTTGTCATAAAACCAGTCTTAACTGTCCACTTATAATTGGTTCTTTTTGTTACCAAACTGACCAATTGAATACTAATAAAATATCCACATTTCTTTTTTACTGATAACAGCCACACAAGCTCTTTAATATTAATTGCTTCATCTAACTAGTGTATAAATGACCTGATTAACTGTATTGATTTTGAGGAATGGTGTAGGAGCTAAGCAAACTAAACTGTGTGTAGAAGGATATGTGTGTTAAGAGCAGTTCACTCCAGGAACAATAACTATCAAGGACCCTCCAGACTGCTATCGATCTGTGCATTATTAATTACACCATCCAGGGGCCCTGTCTCTTATACCATTTAGCCCTGCTGGGGATATTTGGAATGTTTCTTGTTAAAAGAAATCACCTTTGTATTGACCCTACCCCTTTAATGCTATCAGGGCAAACCGAAGTTCATTTTCTTAAAAAAATAGTTCACTTGTTTAAAAAATACCTAGGTGAAGTTCATTTGAGAACATTTAAAAATAGATATTCTGCAAAATGCCCTGTGCACTCTTTTATGACCATTATACTGTAAAAGAAATGTCCACTGTAACAGAAGTGCAGAAATATTTCTATTCAGCATTTCTAGATATATCAAGTACCTTGTGGATGAGTTTTTCATTGCCTTGTACCCTCCCACCCTATAGATATGTGAATAAGAGCAGATTTAACAATGTGGCACTTGATTTAGATTGGATCTAATCTGAAGTAGGACGATTACGCCTTACAATAAAGTAATAAAGACAGTTGACCTGCTCTCTGGGATGCTTCTTTTGGGTGTATGCAAACTAGACGTGCCTTGAATTCTGAAAGAGTTGCCAACCCATCCAAACAAATAATATTGCTATTTTGAGAAATTAAATGATGGCTGCACATTAGAAAGATGGTGATATTTATAATGGGTGATAACATATTTAGAAAAACTTTTTGCTTTGCATGTTTGATAGCATACTAGTATGGAACAGTTAGCATCATGACTCAAGAACTGTTATCAGAGACAAAACTACAAAACTAGGTGAAAATGCTGATGTTAATGTCCAGAGAGTCTCTCTTGGAGTTACACCAGGGCGTCACGATCGGTTTGTCCTTCTTGTAGCCAAACTAACTTAGGACCAGTGTTGTAGGAGACCCCATGTAATCTGACTGATTGCTGACTCCCTGCTATTCTTTCTTGTTGATGTTTACCAGTCCCAGTGTGAAGGGCACCTAAGCTGTACACCCTCTCCTCAAGATGTTCATGCTCTGCCAGTTGTTGGTCTGTCATTTACATACAGTAACACGTGCAGATGTAATGGCATCTTAACGCCAGTTCTTCAGTACCGCTGCATTGATTTTATTGATTTTACATTACGGTTACTCATTACTGCTAAAAAAGATATTTGCGCTGAGCGTTTCATGGTGAATTAGTGATAAAAGCAGAAGGCAGACTAATGGAAGTGAGACTTTCATTTGCTGCTAAATTGATGTCCATGCATATAGATGATAGCATAGGGCTCAATTTGCTTTTTACTGAAAGGAAAATATTGGCTTAAGGTCTGTTAAAATTTACATATTTACCAGGCGTGTGGATGCTTACATCATGGTTGCTTAAAAGGGTTTTGCCTAAATGACACTCAAGATGGATATTTTTACACAAGGAAGATGACTGATTTTAAACTTGAAGTATTCTGTTTGATGTCATAGTAGTGATGGAGTCACCAGCTCAGCAGGAGTCCACCTCTACACATCCCACAACTGGGCTGACAAGTGTTTTATTAAAATAGGATAAAGAATGATCCAGAAACCAGAAACCATTTTGCTTGTGTGACTGCACATTATAATTCTATATATATACTTTAGTCAATGGAAAATCTATGCTTTATGTCATTGTAAATGCGTTATTCGTGTGTGACGGCGCATGTGTAATATGTCATTTCTACATACAGAAGGAGATGACAGCAAATTGAGTTTCCTTTGAATTTTGAACTTGGGGTCATTTTAGAACTCTGTTGAGAAAATAAAATCTTTTAAGTCACTGTGAGCCTGAATGTTAGTTGAATTTTTTTAGTAAGTAAGTATCCCCCTCTCTCCACAGAGAAAAAAAGAAATATAAACAAGAAAGAAAAAAATGTTGTATAATAATATGTTGTCATGGGACATTTTAACATACTGTAACTGAGATCACTCTTCCCATTGGCACGATCTGAAAATCTGGCTGTTCATGTTGAAGCAAGGGATGTTTGCACAGCACTCTGAAGGTGATAACATGCCCTAGTGACAAAGAAAGTGTCCTTATGGGAAGAACTTGTAAAGTACTGTCCCACATGTCTTGGAGATTACACGTGTACATCATTTTTGGACAGTTGATGTTTTCTGCGTGAAATAAGTGATTGCTCAGCATTGTTATTTTTTTTACAAAACATTTGTAGGTCTCAGTAGACTACAGGTCTTTGACAAGGGAGCATTATTATTGTTTTTAAAACAATGTACATATTTTTACCAAAGATTTTTAGTTAATTCTTTTCTATAGATGCCCTAAAGAAAAAAATCTTAAAAGACCACCAATAAATTACAATAGACCACTGAAAGACTGACCACCATAGTTATTGCTGGTCTGTCCAAAAACTCTGACCAAATTAGTGGAGATAGCTTTCTGACCCGTTAAATGGCCAACATGTTTGATAAAGTGGTCAATCCATATAATATGCTAACTAATCTTGTTGACAGTGAAGTGCTATTATCTGAATCTTTTCCCACTGACCATAATTATATCAGTAGATACTGGGCTGATACCCACTTTCTATCTCAAATTATTGTGTGATGATACTTACAGTATGATATATATACAGTGAATAATAAGTGCTCCGGGTTTCATAGTGCTAATGTTTAATTTCCTCCATCTCTCCAATGTAATTTTGGTAGTTGGAAAAATCTTTGAAACTCCAATGACCATTGGGTTTCTTGAGCATGTTTTTGATGTTCTCTTAGGCTCTGGAGAGTTGTTTTGTCTGAAGTAAGTGATAGATGATATGTTGGGGTTGCTCTGGATCAGGTGGAAATTAAATGATAAAAATAATAATGATGATAATAAGTTTATTTGAAACATTGCAACCAAACGGTTGGAGTTATCCAGGTTACCAATTGAGCTTGAATAAAAATATTAAGTAAAATATTTACATAAAATGAATGGTTAAGGTACATTTTCAGTTTAATTGTCATAAATACTATAGCACCATGCTATCTCAGCTCCATGCTATTGGGATTTCTATCCATAAGGAGCCAATCTAATCCCTCTGTTGTCCCACCCACTGCCATTGGTTTAGTTCTGTCCAATGATGGCGCTAGCATTTAAAATTAAATGGTCGTTACTTGATTGTGAATGTATCTGTTACTGTGTATTACTGTGAGTAATTTTTCTAAAATGCAACCAGATTTTGCTAATTTCTGATTTCTCATTATTGAGTTAACATTTAGTTTAAATTAGGAAGAAATAGTCAGTAGATATCACTTTCCAAAACTCATCCCATTTGCCGTAATTGAAAGTAAAGACAGAAAAGGAAGATTATGCAATGCAACATCAAACAAGAAGAGATCTTTAATAGGAAGTATTTCTCTACAGAAATACTTACATAACATTTCAATTTCATTTCGATCCAAGAAATCATAACCTGAAGTATGTATCAATTTGAGTGCATTGTTATTATGCCCAATATTGCCCATAATTAAAACACCAGCCTGTAATCCCTTGGCTCTCTCAAGATACTGTAATTGAATTAATTAAGCCCATAGATAAAGTCTAGAATCCTGCTGGGATTATGACTGCTAATGAGTGGAAGTGATGCAATCTTATCAATTAATTAAGGATAAGCATATGATACAGGAATTAGCATGGGTGGGCAGCTTAGCAACAGACCAGAGCACCTGTTTACAGGAATTGCACACTGAGTTCAAAGTAATTTGATTACTTATACTGTCTAAAGCCTTGCATGTCTTTTTTAGGGGTACTTGATGTTAAAAATTCACAAGGTGAATTTAGTTTATTTTAGAAAGTACATCTTTAAGAGAAATGAAAAAATGATAAGCATGTTGTAAAGATGATTATTTTTCTTTTTTGGAAAGGTGTATGACATTTTTTAGTAATAAATGTAGCAGGAGATTGGATTCTGTCTGTTACTTTTATAGTGCTGCCCAGATTGCATGATTTTCTAAAGATTTTATAAGGAGAGGATTTTTTCAAAATGCATTTCACAAGAATTCTGGCTGATACATGTTTAAATTTTAATGTTAAATATGACATGATCCCAGCACATAGTTTGCCAGGAGCAAAAAATTTGCACTTTCACAGAATCTTGCCTTTAAGATCTATAGACCATGAGCTTTGTTGCAAGCATATTAGGAGTTAATAGCAGTTATTTCAATAAAGAAGTTACTTAAATTTTTTTGTATAATTTCATTAATTTTCTTTAAGTGCTCCCATATTTGAAAAGAAAATGGAGGACGCGCTCTCTCGCTCTCTTAAATGTTGGACAACTTGTTTGATGTTTTCTGAAGCATGGAATAAAATGCATATTAAAGTATTGTTGGTGCAGAAAATGAGCAATTTATCAAGAGAAGTGTCAGGGGTTTCATCAGAACTCTGTATGCAAACTGAGCGGGGAGTCCATTTGATACAGTAGTATGATAGCTCCAATAGCTGTAGGAGACATTGGGTTCACATTAATACACAGTGTTAAGCTGCATTTAGACAGGCAGAATCTTTTCTGGACTGAGAAAAAGTAAAAATTACAGTTGTATGTTTAAAAGAAGGAAAAGAAAAAAGAGGGAGAGACAAAGAAATAAAAACTGAAATAAAGGTTGATATTAAACAGTCTGGAGACAGCAAGGTCTGATTGTGATCTGGTCATAATATGACACAAGCGGGGCCTATTTTTAGTTTAAATAGAACTGTCTGAAAGCACCCTCAAGGCAGCATGTTCAACGAGTGTATGCATGCATGAAATGTGTTTTGATGAACTCTCACGCTTTATACACTATGGAGGTGATATGAAGAATTTGTGGTCATTTTTCACCTAAGTTTGTGGGCCATTTTCAAAGCCTTTGTGTCATAAAATATTAAAAAGGTATTGTATGATCTATGATGTGTTAGGTTTTCTGACATATAGGGTCAAACCATTTGATTCAGATGATTATTATGGCTCAAAGAAATGAAAATTTTTATTTGTTAGAGCAAAACTCTCTGTTTAGATGAAGTAAGAAAACAAAGATGTAACTGAAATAGTGCTGCCTGTTATATTATGTTTAAATTACAGAAAAAGTTACCACTGATTTGTTAGCAGATCCTTTGCTATGATCTTGATGAATATATGACCAGACAGGGATAATGCCGCTCTGATCTCAGTCATTACACAAATTACAATGTGCTTGTTGAAATGGTATTTTTAGCTAGAATCAATTAGTTTATTTCTAACCCTATAAACAGTCTAAATAAGCATGATGACCCACTAGTGAAAATATGAAATAAGAGGGAATTTGTCTCAGTTCAATACAAATTGACTTGCTTTACTATATGTCTATTAATATAAAGTGTGGTTAGTTCAATTATTACACACCATTCTCTGGAGTGTTTTATATTTAACAAATTTGCCATTAATATAAACATATGCACTTTTTGACATGAACCCAAACTTAAGAAAAACAGCCTTTAAATCATTATCTCGAAGTATGACTAAATTATGTAAGAAGACATGTACATATGGGAATATGATTTATTAGTTATTGCTTGAAATTAATGAATAATCACCATATTTGTCAGTGGTTGTCTGTATTGCCATTAACTCGACCAATATAGCTTAAAGAACAAAGACAGTGAAAGCCATTTGTATCCAGGTGCTTTTGTCTGATTAAGAGGGAATATCATCCACTTAACCAACATGTTTTTCTCCACAGTGACAGGAAACTATTGAAGCCTGGAATGTACTTAGAAAGGCTTTTTATTCTAGTATTTGTGGTTAAAAGTGATCATGTGTGAAACACAATCTTTATCTTTATGTCTTTGATGAGAATTCAAACACTTGTATGAAAAAATGTCACTTTTTACAAAAAGTATACAGATTAAGAAATAATATATGGAGTTTGAAAGAGAGTTTGGTAAAGGAGTTTTTTCAAATCTGTCTACATCACTGAAGTCTGTGTGGTCAGTCATATGTGATGAACATTTTCAAGTGTTTCTGTCAGGTCTATTCTCAATGTGAAGACAGGATGTGTGGGATGGTTTGGTTGTAGACTTCTAAATATTCTCATCTTCTAGACATACTTGTAGGACCTGTGTCACCTTGGTGGGTCCAGCCTGTGTAATTATTCTTGGAAATTTCATGATTATCTCCATTCAGTGAGTTAGTAATTTTTCAGTGAGTAATTACTAGTTAGTAATATTTTACATGTCACTTACAATCAAGAAGTTTTATTATATCTCTGTGATGTGATGGAATAAATTTATGCTGTGCAATCAACCCATTGTCGTATGTTTGGCTCCACTACTGTAGAGTGGAAAGAGAATTTAAAGTTGGCAGTACTTTATGATATAACCTTCTACATACCCTAGGGAAATAAACTGCATTAAGTCATGTGTAGAACTTAGCACCATCATCTGTGAATGCATTATTTGTTATTTACGTATTTTAGCGCAAAACTATTGCAAACAAGCAGTCCTTGAATGCTGTCACATAGCATAATTGATGGAACTAGCACTTATTGTGCCGCAGGACTTGTCAACTAAACTGAACTGTTGAAAAACACTCTAATTTATTTGTCATTGGTCCAAACATCACCATAGTTATTATTTGTGAATGCATGTCAGAGCTGATGCATGTTAAAGGAGCTGTCCAGGAAATTTATTCAGCAAGTGCTGAAACCCTCCATTCGGGGGAATGAATCTGTATTAGTGTAGAAATTGTTTGTCCATTATCTTTTGAACTTAGAGCTTACTTTGAATCCAAAATGAAAGAAAAATAGAAAAAAATTAAGGTTGTTTGAATATGGGTGTGATAATTCAATAATATAAGTGCCTCAGAGTTAATGAAAATATTGCACAGATAGAAAAACCCATTTGTCGTGTATACTGTGGTATATATATGGAGAAAAAAATTGGAGAACAAAATGTGTCAACCACTAACTGTGTTGTGACACAGGAGAAGTATGTAAAGTGAGAGATGATGGAACTAAGTGAGCTAATTAACAACGCTCCCTACAGATGGAAAAGTGATGTCACAAGATTGTATTACATCTAAGTTTTGTTCTTCAGGATGTTGAACAAAATGCATTTGTCGTAACGATAAAGGTGACAATTTTGTTGGGAATCCAGGCTTGAAATTGTAGCATGACTTCAAATAGGCTGTAGGTTTATGTGGTTAAGTTTGTGCACAATGCTCTGGTACTGGGACAGAAAATTAGAAAGTGTCAGAATTGGGGAGTTGGGAGGGGAGGGGAGAAAATGGACTTCTAAGCAATGCTCTTTTACTTGTGCAGAACATTATGAATATGTTATTATATATGAAGAGAAAAATAAAAGCATAACAATATTTAATTGGATAAAATGAAAAAAAAAGTTAACATATTATTATCTGATCTTAGCTCTTCTCTTTTCACTTACTGTGTATTTTTATGAAATTATATCCACAAATATTAATTCAATTTTATTTTAAACATTCCCTTGTTTCTTCCACAGATGGTTTGAATGAAGCCACAGCCACCTGTCAGCTCTCAGTGATGTTGGTGACAGAGGACATGTTGTTAAACAGCATCACTGTGCGTCTTAACGAGATGGACGAGACCGCCTTCCTCTCCCCTCTCTACGACTTCTTCATCAAAGCTCTCGGAACCATAATCCCGGCAGATATTCAGGACATCTTTATCATCAGTATACGAGATGACACTGACGTACCTGAAAAAGTTCTCAA
Organism: Lingula anatina; assembly: GCF_001039355.2. Next base: position 8,129 of record NW_019775794.1, read on the forward strand.
TGTGAGCTTTTCCGTGAGGGAGAAGGTGTTGAACAGTCAAGACTATTTCTACAGCCAACAGTTTCTGAAGGAAAGAGTTTACCTACAAAGGAATCTACTGGCAAAGCTGTCAACACTTGAGGTATGTAAATATAACTTTTCTTTATTCTTTTGTACATAAAATATATTTGCATGTGTCACTGGATACTTAATGTACATGCCTATGTTTGGAAAAAAAAGGGGCAGTAGGGATAAGACAATCAACAAACTTTAACTTTTCAGTGGTGGATAAATTTTGTGTTTGCATGCATGCATGTGTGCACATTTTCTGGCGTGCATGTGCTTTTGGGAAGGGTAGTGTTAGAGACTGGATTTGCTTGGACGGTTTTACTGGCAGAATTCCATCTTTGAGTATATTTTTCTAAATTTTTTTATGAATAACTACCTTTAAGCAGTGTGTTGGAGAGATCCCAAGAACAAGGTTGTCATCTCAGTAGTATCTCCTCACACTGATTAACAGACTGGTGTTAGTCAGTGTGTGTGTGTGTGTGTGTGTGTGTGTGTGTGTGTGTGTGTGTGTGTACATGCATACATGCATGTGTGTGTGAAATTTGAGGTAAAAGATGCAAGAATCTGCTGCAAAACCTTAAAACAAAGCTGAGCACTCCAGATCTCTTTGACTCAAGAGCAATGGTCCAGGCCAAAAATAATCGAAATATAGAGTTGAAATTAATGCTGTGAGTCTCATGGATTGGTCATCTCTTTTTAAGATGAAGAAAAACTTAAAAGCCAATAGTCCTTGGTGACAGATTGTTAATCTGTCTGCACCTTAAACTTCTGTCACCATTGGTCACTAGAACTTGTTGACCTCATATAAGACCACTGGTCAGCTAGTTACTGTGAATAATCCAAAAAAAAAAAAAAATTGCCAGCCTGATACCAAACCAGTTGCCTTAGACTGAATTGTAATATTGTTGACTGGTTAATACCAAGTCAACTATCCATCCAAAACCTCCCCCCATTCACCTCTGTTCTTCACGCTGTACCACTATATCACTCAGGACTGAAGAGAGTTTGAAGTGCACTCTACTTCTCCAGTGTGGCCTGCCATTCAAACCAGCCATTATTTATTACCCTCAATCCAATTTCTTCACAGTCCTCTCCTCATGCCCCCCTTTCACAACTCTCCTTATCACAGCCCATTGAATGTAACACATTTTTATTCTAGTTCACTTGGTGTTTGGAAAGGATTCAAATACACTGTATCTTATTCTTTGTTACATCAGGTATGTTTGATTCAGCAGGGCTTGTTGAAGGTTTTTGTGTACTCCTAGATATGTGGGACCTAAAGCAAACCTGAACTACAATGGACTAGGTTGTTTTGCGTGATGGTTGAAATAAGTTGGTATGGTTTGATTGGTGGTGAGTTTTGTTGGCGGAGGACGTTTATATCAACTGTGGTATTTCATACACCATTGATGGAATTCTTTTGATATTTACCCAGCAGTTTTGATATCTCTGTGGTTTGATTGTAAAATGACTGAAAACTGCTTGTTTTGAATGTTCTCAAGAAAGCACTAAAAAGCTTTGAAAAACAATCTGACAGAATATTAGACCAAAATGTTGAAACTTCACAAATGAACAGGAGGGAAACAGGCTGATAGACAGCCCACAGACACACTATGCACAAAGTACCCCAATCAGCATCAAATTTTACCCTGAAATTTCTCTGCTAATCAGTGCTGTATACCCCACTGTAACCCATTGACTGTCGGTGCTTTATGTTTTGAGTCAATAAGTACGTCTATGTTTACTGCACATAGTAAACATCACAATTTCTGGCCACTGCAGAAGCGGTGTTTCACATGCATTTAGGAATATTACATGAAGCTATGAAAGACAGCAACTGTCTAATTTACCTGAAGCTAGTGTCAGTCCGAGTCTCAACCTAGCATCAGAATTGTTCAGTTTATCATTTTTTTCAAGACCATGTCAAAGCAACTTGTTTGCACAAAGTGCAGCACATATTGAATATTATCATGCTTTGCGTAAGGCGAAGGCTGAATTTTTCTGACATTCAGGTCATTTTATTCAGTGCAGCACTCTCTGTCTGGGATTTAAGTTGGTAAAAGTGGAACAGTTTTTTAAGCTAAACTAGAAAATGTTGCTGTTTGACATTTACATGGTGTATAGAAAATTGCAGTTTGGATTAAGGGCAGTAAATTTGATAGTGTCAATTTTATTTCATAATAGGCTTGTGAATGGTACAATTTGGTAGGTAAAGTTGAGATAATTTGGGAAGTTCTGGTTAAGAAAAAATATTTGAGTTTACACCCCTCCAGGCCAAGCCAAAACTTTGTCAACACATTAAGTTTGTCTTTGCCAGGAGGGTAATGTGACACTGCATGATACATGCTTCCACTGCAGATGTTCTGACAGCAATGGGTCACATCTGCCAGCTTGCACTTAAGTTTTTCTTACCTGGAGGGCTTACTCAGAAACCTCAGGCCTGTTCACATGAGAACCAATTTGGACCGAGAATCAGTCTTTCTTGTGTGATCACACAAGCAGGGATTTAGAAGTCTAAGGGACTCTTTGTGTGGAGGTAGTAATTATAAACACTATAAGAACACTGTAACGACCTTTAAATTACTTTAAAAATTTGTCTGCTGTTTGACAATTGAAGTTCTACTTATGGTCTGAATGCATTCGTGGCATTTTCACTCTCATTGGCTGAACCATCACCTGAAGTTAGGGTGCTCCCTTTTCATTACACAATCCATCATCTTGAGTGCATAACACTGACTTTTTACTCAAAACATTTGCTGTGGGTTTAAACATTTACTTTGTCCATTGTGATCTAGACCACAAACTGAGCAGACGGTGTTTGGTATTTATGTAGGAAACTGCTACCAGGGGGCACCAGTCACAACACACTTTCAAGACAGGTGTCAGCAATGGTGTGTGTTTCCCTAGTACCCCAGGGGTTATTATTTTAATCCAAGTTTAATGGCAAACACAAGCAGAACAACTGCTCCTGCTGTCTGTGCCTTTGCCATGGCTAATTCAGCAGTAAATTGATGGAAGTCACTGAATTCAGGTGGAAAAGAAAATGATACCCAGTTGCCCGACTGTAAATCCACTTGATCAAGATAATAAATAATGTTCTTTTGGCATTCAGTTCTCTTTTTGATGTTACAAGTGTTTTAGATAGCTTACTTAATCATGTGAAAAGATAGCAGTTTGTGATTAATTTTTCCAGGAATTTTTTAGTTGTCGCGTTGATGTTTGTGTAGCAATTATACACTGCTCTTTAATGATGGAAAAAAACAAGTGAAGGCTTGTGTTTGGAAGTTTATGTTCTATAGTAATTATGCTAAAAGAACAAATAGTGAAGTAAAAAAAATGTTACTTCAAAAAAGTGGAAATAAAAAATAATTATATTTGTAGTTGTAAGCTTTGATGACTTGGTCAAAATATTGTTTTCTTATTTTTACTTTATGAAATAACCATTAATTCAAAATTTTCTATTTCATTACAATTTTTATCTTCAGGTTCTTCCTTTTGATGATAACATCTGTGTGCGTGAGCCCTGCCTCAACTATGAAGAATGCATCGATATCCTGAAGTTCGGCAATGCGTCTGGTTTCCTCAGCTCTCCCACCATGTTGTTCCGTCCCATATATCCCATTGAAGGGTCAAAGTGCATCTGCCCGGCTGGATTCACAGGTTGGGGTTTGTTAGACTGATCTCTTATTGGGCTAGAATTTCGCTTCACAGCCCCATAAATTTCTCTCCACATCTCTACATCAGGGGAGTTTAATCAGATTGATTCTGTTTTATTTGCTTATAATTTCGCTACAAATACCACCTTAATATTTAAAAGAAAATAAACAGACTCTGTTGCATTAAGCCATGTAAACATTGTGGGCTTTTTGTTGAATGATGGACTTTTAGAAGCTATTCAGATTATTAGATGCAGTGTTTTTCACATGTGTTAGTGTAATGAAACAAAAAATAATGATAAAAGTTTGACTGACCTTTCATGTTGCACAGGTGTCATCTGCCGTTCCAAGTGTCAATTTGACTTTTGCATGACAATTTGTAGTCGCATAGAGCATTGGTATTTGCTGAAAAACATCTGCTGGACATTTCTTTTTGAAAATGAAGCTCAGAAACTCAGCTTGAGTTTTAATTATAATATATGCCTTGTATTCCTTATATTATGTAATATCGCAAGAGATATATGATAAAAACAGGTTTGTTGAGAACTAGATGTACAAGTTAAATGACAGGCTATCTAATCTACATAGATTTCAACTATTTTATATATACTTACTACATGTATTGGAAAATGTGTAAGAAATGTTATTAAAATTTATTTCCTTAGTTAGTATGTTGTGAAATTTTTTTCATTAGGTTATTAGTTAAAACAAATTTGTTTTAATTTCTGTCCATTTTTAGGAATGAACGTGGAATATGAATGCGACACAGAAGTGAACCTGTGCTACTCCAACCCCTGTCAGAACAATGGAACTTGCTTACGACACGAGGGCGGCTACACATGCATTTGTCTTACAGGGTTCACAGGTGAGTCAATCTTTGTTTTGTATTGGCAGTAATTCTGAGATCCATCATTAGATTTTGAAGATAGGGGCCGTCTTACACACATTACACAATACAACATCACTGTATGTTTGTTGCTCATTTTATCAGCCCAACATGATAGCAACAGGATGTTTTACCATGTAATTACATGGCAATTTAAGTTGGGACTGTGTTATTTTCTTTCCCTAATGACAACTCGATTATTTTTCCATAAGCAATATGTGGTTAGACGATGGCATTACATGGCTTGTTTTATCATGTCACACATTTTACTACCAGCTCAATTAAAAATCACTTTGCTTTAATGTGCTGATTGCAGATTAATCATTATAAGTATAGAACAAGGTCCAGAATAACTATTTTGTATCTGAGTATTAGAGTAGGGATTTTTGTTGCGTTTATAAAAGAACCTGCTGATATCGTCTTTAGTCTAAACCTAAATAAAAGTTACCAGGAGAGGGATTTTTTGATAAAAGATGGAAGTTTGATAAATAAAATTTGTAAATAATTAATTTATTTATAATCAGTAATTTGTAAAGTCTTATAGCTTTTAATC
>NW_019775794.1:30079-43143 GCF_001039355.2 Lingula anatina
TTTATCTCCAAAACTGGTAGAGATAGGTCCATAGTTACTATTGAACTTGAATAGGAAGTCATATACTGGCAATTTACTGTGACCTTAAAATTGACCTTTGACCTACTTTTTATGATGAACTGAATTTTGATTGTACCATTTTTGGTTGTATTTTTTTTGCATATTTTGAGAATTCTTGTTGATTGCATTTTATAGAGCTTGTCAAGCACAAGACTGGTGGTGGCGTCTCTTTTTTTGGGGGGGGGTCCATATGAATGCGCTTGCTCCAGCTGGTGGTACTATATCGGGAGGCGGTATCGCCTCTCTGATCCTCTAGTTTTAATTGCTTTTTATTGAAATGATGCAACAAAACAAATTTCTTGTTTCACATTCAATGACTTTGTAAAAATTTTAAATCCCAAAATACTAAATATTATATTATATTATTACATCTCAGAATGTTCACAGCCTCAACAGCTCAAATGCCATCTAAGTGGGCCTCAAAATACCTAATATTAATCAGTTCCACCTTTGTATTTCAGAATGTCCACCTGGGCAACAGTGCTAATTCTATCTTAGTGGGACCCCAGGAGTACAATGCAGTGCGTGGGTGTAACCTCCCTGACCCCTGTGCTGGGGTCACTTGCCCTGCCAACAGTCAGTGTGTGGATGAGTGGGACAGGCACTCCTGCCAGTGTTACCCAGGTAAGATGTTACCCAGGTAAAGTGTGTGGGTGAGTGGGACAGGCACTCCTGTCAGTGTTACCCAGGTAAGATGTTACCCAGGTAAAGTGTGTGGGTGAGTGGGACAGGCACTCCTGCCAGTGTTACCCAGGTAAGATGTTACCCTGGTAAAGTGTGTGGGTGAGTGGGACAGGCACACTTGTCAGTGTTATCCAGGTTAGGTCTAACCCTAGTAAAGTGTTACTCTAGTAAACTATTTTCCCAGATGAGTCATTGTCCAAGTAAAATGGTCCCCACAGAAATTCTAAACAATTTTGCAATGGTGTCAGTAATTTTGAGTAAGAGGAGTAATTAATCAATTTTAAATTAAAAGTATAAATTCTCCATTTAGGTCTACCTCTTCAGTGCTTTTAATGAATTTAAAGTACTGTGATATCTAAAGATTAATTAAAAACTTCATTTGATGTAAAAATATAGGTGTTAACCCTGTGATTATGTGTAGAATTTTACATCTTCAGGCTATATTGGCTCCAGTTGTCGTGACATCTGCACTGCTTACAACCCTTGTCAGCACGGCTCAGAGTGTCGCCATGACATCACTGCAATACGGGGATACAAATGTGACTGCAAGGAGCTGAACTCTGGCAGCTACTGTGAGAACTCCATAGTCCAACAGTGTCCCACGGCCTGGTACGGCTACCCCATCTGTGGTCCCTGTAACTGCCCCAGTGACAAAGGCTATGATTCCAACTGTGACAGTAATGGAAAATGTGCCTGTAAGGTGAGTGCTACATGGTCTGCAGTATTAACCACTTGTCCCATGACAGATGACATTCAGTTTAAATAAGAAGCTGGGATTAGTTGGCCTAAACTCAGTTAGACTATGACCGCATTCTCAACGAATTGAGCCAGGCTTTACAAATCCTGAGAACTAAAAATGGCAGACGTACATGAAAAAAAAACCACCTAATCTTTTAGTAGTCTCTCCGCCTCTCACACGCCTCCCCACACGTCGTCCATGCAGTCTATATGAGGCACAAGCTTTCACAGTAGAAAATGTGTAGACAAGTACCAAGCAAACATTCAGTTATGTTACATTATATTATTTTTGTTAGTTCTATATGTATATCGTTATTGTAACAACAGTTGTCTCACTTGAACTTCTTATAAATTATGTAAGTAGTTTAGCATAACTTAACTGTTAAATATTCTTTACAGTCTGTCCGCAGATTTCGAGCTGCGCGTGCACACTGTCTGAAGCGACGGCCATTTTCGCACTACTTTCAGCAAAATCGAGTGAAAATGGACGACTTTTGCGCTCTTCGTATTTTCATGTGTATTTTTGCCAACAGTTGATGTGATTAAACGATAGATATATAAAAAGAAGCGGGGATATCTAGGGATTCGCTATTTTAAGGTTAGTTGTCATAAAACATAGATTCAGAACGGTAAAATGGAAGATTTATCCACGCGGGTGATTGCAAATGGTGTCCCGTTTCAGGTGTCCGAAATTTTCTATGTAAAGATTTCTATAAGAAGTTTAAATTGTACAAATTTTTAAAAACTAAATCATGAAAGCTGGTTAAACTCGCTTTCTGGCGGTATATATATTTTGTAAATTCAGCTTTGTCCATTTTTTTTAAGCGCGAGGTGAACGCGACGCCAAGCACTTGCATTTTTGAAGCGTATAACATTGGGGCGTTTAAATTATAACAAAATTGCTATTATGTTTATATCACCAGCGTTTTATATAAATTCTAAAAGCTAAACAAGTGGGCTTCGTGTTGATATGAAATATATGTTGCGTTCGGCTCCCATCTGGTGGGCAAAGTGTTGATAATCCCGTGAAGTCGGTGTAAAAATTGGCAAAACCGATTTTTTCAAGTGCAGTAGGTTACTGTGACTATGTATCGCAGGAAACGCGAAATATTTTCAAACATTTATATTCTCCAGAAAGACGAAATCATAAACTTTCAAATGATATATCATAAGGTATGTCTCCTACAATTTTTACCCATTTTGTGTGGGGAAATTAGTGCATCTCCAAAACGACGACAAAAATGGAACCCCATTTTCATCATAATTTATAGCGTCACGTGATCAACCTGAAGCACTGGCCCAAAGACTACAAGTTTTCTTAAATATTCTGAATAACAGAGCAAACAAGTCACAAGAAAATTAAAATAAGAACAAGTGCTGTGCATCTAACATCAGGAAAATTCCAAGAGTTATATACTTCATTCTTAAAACATCAAAAATGGTATAATAGTTATGATCCAATCCACAAGAAATCCAATGTGAATTTTGACCAATAGATCTATAGAAAGATATTGCTAGATCTAGTTATAAATAAAACAAGATTTTTTAATTGAATAAATATTTACAAAGAAGTACTGGCCTATGACCAGGTTGTACTTTTTAAAGCCTGAAAGGGTTTTGATAAAAAGAAAAAAAAAATCATTCAACACCGGTTTAATCATTATATTAAGATCTGCACTTCTGCCTTGTTCTCTTATTTTACTGCTCAAGATTTATTTCTATTTACTAGTACTATTTTTGTCTCTTACATATTAAACTATTTAAAATAAGACCCTTCCAATTATAATTTTAAAAAAATATCCCTAATCTATTTAAAATTTACATTTCTGTTTTTAAAAATGCAAAATATTGAAATATGTGTGATAAACAAAAAGTAAACATTTAAAATTCATGTCATTTAAGCACTGTTCCTGGGAAATGTTCATTCAGACTCATGAATACGCACTGACCTTGTTAAAAGTTTTTTGGAAACTTTTTGCCTTTAAAATTAAAGCAGATAACAAGGTTCCAATAAACTCGTTGGCCAACTTGATCGGTCTATTCTGAGGGCAGGAGAAGCACCTGCCCCAGCAAGTTATGAATATTACTTTAGCCAAAACTGACATACATATTAAGATCATCCCCGGCTGAAAATTCTTGAATATAATTTGTAATTAAATACATAACAAAAGTAAAATGCATTGAAAATTTTAAAAAAAAAAAGAAAACTTCAGAATAGAGTATGTTTCAATTTTGTTTTTTTTTTTATTTCCTTAGAACCTTCAATGGCCAGGTCATTTACCTGCTGGATATGACAATCAGAAAACTAAATCAACTTTCAAGTTCAAAATTGGGCCGTTTTCCCAGAGCGTCACCCTGCCACCCAGTGGTTGATAGATTCCTTGACTGAATGATCATCAAACTTGGCCCCTATAAAACTGCTGTCAAAATTTGGTTAACTTAAGCATAATATTCCCCAACCTTGACCTCCAGTCAGATTTGATTCTTTTGAAAGCACTGTATCCTCTCTCCACCTGTGAAGTGAACAGGGTGAACAAGGCAATTTCAATTAGCATTATTGTATTCTAATCTTTGTCTGGTCTCCTAGCCTTGAAACAAACCCATACACATATCTTTACTTTTTTTCACTATAAACATGCCACCTATGTGCTCTTTAAATGCAGGCCACTCTCAGTGGAAGTCTTTTAGGTCAAATGTTAATACTTAAAGAAAGTATTGTTCCAGAACGTGTCTGCTATGAGAAAGGTTTCTAGGGTAAAACAGTATCCAAGACTCTACAAAACACCATCTCTTGTTCAGTCACACCTGCATCAACAGCACCATCACACAAAATCGTATGGAAATAAATTTTCCCTGGTCTTGACTAGAACACCTCTTCCCTTATTGTCAGCTGATATGAAATTCGGGAATCTGTTAAAAAATACAATATAATGATAAAATTATACATGTATGTAGAAACAAGGAATTCATACAATGCAGATAAAAACTGAAATTCAATGAAAAATCCATAGATTAAAAAAAAAAAAACTCATATATATAAACCAGGCCCGTAGCCAGGGGGGGTTCGGGGGGTTCGAAAGAACCCCCCTTTTTGCTGGAAAAAGGTCCACTCTGGGTAAAATTTGACCTAAATACATGGGGATTATATGGTAAAAGGTCCACTTTTTTATAAAAAGAACCCCCCCTTTGAAATTGCTAGCTACAGGCCTGTAAACTCTTAATTACCTTCTGCTTTGTCTAACTGGTATCTTTTCATCATTCCATGCCATCAAGTCCATTCTCATGCTATAGCTTAGGTAGGGATAGGTATACTGTCAACATTTCACTAAAACTGAAAAGCACAATGCATAGGTAATACATTTAAAGTGTGCATTGCAATGGTCATAAAGTGTGGCTGTGCCTTGACAAACTATTTTGTCAAACTTGTTTAATTTGAAGACTTTTTTACTACCAACAATTTCAGATAAATTGAGAAAAATTGTTTTAAAAATCAAAATATCTAAACTAATAATGTAAAACAACTTTGGAACCTGCCCAAGAAAGACCTTCAGTACACCTGTAATGCTGATTGCGCCATGTGCTAGTTAACAGGTGTGTGTGTATAAACACACACCCTACTTTGGAAAAAGGTCTAGATTCCAACCTCAAGGAAATAGAACAAATCAATACTCAAGTAGGCCTAAACATTTTATGTAAACAAAGTACAACTATAACTTTGCAACAAAATGTAACATTTCACTGGTACTGAACGTCAACAAGTGCATCTAAACTATGCGAAGGGAGGTTACTCCAAAATCATTTCTATACATTTCGGCGCTTATATGAAACTTAGTGAACGCAAAAAAGACTCACCTTTTAGTCTGTAAACCCAAAGCTATGTAACTTGAAAGGCAAACAGTAGATTTTCCATTCTAAACCATGTTATGGTCGATCTGCAGCACCGATGTCGTTTTTTCACGTATTATTTTCCATAACAACTCTCACTATGACAGTGACACATTGTATCCTATGAATATACACTTGAAAAAGCTGAACATTCAATTTTTTTTACCGAAATGCAAGATTTATGGAGAAAAACGCTCTCGAGTCACTTGCTCAGTGGAACGTGACAGTCCCTGTTTCGACTGACCTACATACTTCGCACTAAAATAGGGATTTCACAAAAAAGGAAGATTGTACAAAATTTTTATTCTTTTTGGCTCAATTCCAGCATATATAGTTGCATAAATCGTTATAATATCAACAAAGTAAGTTTGTCCATTTTTTCTACAATCATTTCATTTTAGGGTACAAAATTCAACGATCAGCTTGAGAAAAATGCGTGTGCCAATTTTAGACATCTGATACAAGGCTTTCGTCGAAATTGAAATGCTCATTTTATATTGCACGCTTACATCAAGTTATAAATTTTATTCCTCGAAAGTTTCAAGCGAAATAATGAGTTATTCACAGAGCTTCATGGATTTACTTAACAACTTCGGATTTTTGCAAACATGGCGCGAAACACACGTCGCGGACTATTTTGTGCAAGCGCGTAGGTGTTTTTGTAATGATCACCGCTTACGCATTGATATGCAAGATCTGCGGACAGACTGTTAAGTAAATGATAGTAAAATATCTTTGCAATATTTGAAATCCAGGACTTCCATTACCGCCCAGAGGGCAGTGAAGAGTGCTACAAGTGTAACTGCTACTCTGTTGGGTCATTTGGTCAGTCCTGTGACCCACTGACTGGACAGTGTAGGTGCCGTATGGGAGTGAAGGGCAAGCGCTGTGACCAGTGTGATAGCCGGTATGCTGAAGTCACTAGAGAGGGATGTAAAGGTAAAGATGATACAAGGGATAGCAAGAATGGACTGCCAATACCCGTTACATTTTTTGTAATATATTCAACATTCTCAATCTGAGTCACCTTAAGATATTTATTTGTTCCAACTGTATCACAAACTTACTTTGTTTAAAGAACAAAAAAGTGAAGTGTGGATTTTATCTTACAACTTGGTAAGTGTTGTGCCACAGTGTCAGACTTACACGATGTACAAATAGCTTGCTTCAACATGCAGGTAAAAGACACAAAAACATGAACTGCCTGAATGCAACTGAAGCCAAAGAAGATGCTGAGAACCAGAGACACGGACATATTTTTATTTCTGAACAGTTTATGTGTCAGCAAAACTTTGTTCATGTTTATCACACAAAAGCACCAACAGGCATTTTATTCTTACAGTCGTCCACAGTGCAATGAAAGAACTGTTGAAAGTGATTTTTGGCAGTATTAAGAAATTGTTTTCATTGATTTCAAATTGTTAAAATGGTTAAAATATTTAAGACATGTTCTAGGGATTCTTATGAATTCATTAAGTCATACAGAAGCTGTTTCTGTAAAGCTTTCTCATTCTATTTTCAGTTGTCTATGGCAAATGTCCTAAAGGATTCTCTGACAACATTCTCTGGCTACAAGTCCCGTATGGTGAGACCGCTGTCCAGGACTGCCCTGATGGGACCAGGGGTCAAGCTAGCCGTCACTGTGACCTGGAGACAGGTTGGCAGAACCCTGACGTCTTCAACTGTACATCTAACCTCTTCAAGGAGATTGAGTCTCGGGTAAATATGAAATATCATGTTAAAAGATAGGGATTAGGGCGTGGATTTTCCTGTATTTGGAGGATTCAAAAATGGTGTTCAGGAAATCACAGGAGTTGGAATTATATGTTCATGGAGAAATACCAGAGGGAAAAAGTTTGCCTTCCTTTTTAGGAATGAGATTAAAGTAAAATCGCTTGATTGACTCTGAATGTTTAACTTGTAGCTTTCTTTGCTGAAAAAGAAATCTCAAAACCAAGTCTCATACTGTGATAATTATACATAACTAACTGCAAAAGCACATCCCAATTGGATATTTTCTGACTTCAAAAATTGGTCTTAATCACTTATTCCAGTTGGTAGAAATTGAAAATGGTCAGCTGCTCATCAACACTTTTGTTGCCAAGAATCTCCTCACCAAACTGAACAATGCCACCAACCAGACAGCGTACATGTACGGAAAGGACATCGATATTACCAACCGCCTGGTGAAACAGTTGTTGATGTACGAGATCAAACAAACTGGCCTCAATCTTACCAATACACAGGACAGGTTATATGTACAGGTGAGGAGTTTATTTTTAAGTGTGTGCAGTGATAAAATTATTTGAACGTGATATTTTAAAACATTAAATCTTACAGATGAAAATAAAGAACCCCTTTTGATGTGACTGCAAATGAACAGTCAGAACTTTCTCATTGGGATTCCAATAAGAAATTATTCACACATTTTCCATCTCTTAAACAGCTGAAATTTAGATCTATAATACTGTTAGAATAATTATTTATTTCTTACTCCATGCCAACCCATTCTGTCTCTCTCAAAACTCAGATCTATAAACCATGTGCCTCATACTGTTCATGCTTTACAAATACTCAAATTTTCCTTCCCAGAACATGCTGAACTCCCTGAGCAGGACCATGATAGCACCCTATGCATCTCACTGGGAAAAGGCAGGGGGCGTGTCTGAGCTGATGCACCTATTGGAGGAGTACCTATCTACACTAGCGCTAAACATGGCGGTTGTGTTCCAGAGCGGGGGAATGAACCCCTTCGATGCCATCACAGATAATCTAAGTAGGTTTTGATCAAGTTGACCTATTTATTATACAGCTTGTTATATTTCTGACGCAGAATTGATTTATTAAAAAATGTGATAAGTGGAATTACTAGAGAATGAAGTATACAATTAGTTATTTTGTGTAATAAAGCCCAGGCACAGCACTGACATTGTATTCTATACTTAACTGGTTTAAACTTAAAGATTTTATGTCTCTTTTTACTTAAGCTAATTATGAATGAATTTTAAAGTCTGTGTAGCTGATAAATTTATATGTATTATATTAATTTTTTTACAGTTTATATCTCTACACTACAAAGAAGCAACTAGCCTGGTATGTTATATACTCTTATATTTGTGCATTTTGTATTTCCAGTCTTTGGTCTGGACTTCATCTTGAAAACCAACTTCAGTGGCACTAACATCCCAAAATACAACAACAAGGTGCAGAACAGTGCCATGTTTGACAAGGACACGCATGCCATCTTGCCAGCCTCTGTGTTTGGACAGCCCAGTGTACAGGGTGGGTAGTTCACCAAGGGGGATCTGCTGGGGGGTGGGTGGGTGGGTGGAGCGAAACTGGGATATGTATGATATGGAAAATATCATCCACCAGATGTCTTATATTGGACAATTTACTGTACTGAGTAGGTGATGGTGTAGGTGATAGTGTGCCTTAAGAGGTGGGGATGCAGTCGCAGGCTGCCAGCAGTGTTGTGATTTATTTGATTCAATTCTATTAAAACGTTTTAAAATGCTTTTGCCAACTGATGATCCAAGACTGTCAAAGAAATCATAAGGGATTTGAATGTGTAATTTTCAATCTTTGTTGGAATAAAAGGCATCAAATACACAAAGTATGCCCCACCTTTCTGTTTATCTATCATAAAACAATCCTATGTATTTAAAAAAATAAGTTTCTATGTTAATTCCCCTTCCAGAATGGATCCAGTCCTCTCTGAACAGCCAGCCCAAGGCAGTGGCAGGATACATCATGTTCAAAACCCTGGGGAGTATCATACCAGCCAGCTATGATGACAAGAAAGTCAGGTGAGGAGATGAACTTTGCCACAATATCCAGAGTTTATAAATCTGGTATTTGACTTAATCTGCCTAAATATCTATCTTTTTTTGGGTGATAATTCCAAGCGCCGCACTTGACATTGCTTAGGTTTATGCTCCTCAGAGAGGGGATACCCTTATAGGATTGAAGTTTATAAAGACTATGCATAAATTGAACAGGCCCATAGAGACTAGGCATAAATTGATCAGGTCCATTAAGACCAGGCATGAATTGAACAGGCCCATAAAGACCAGGCATAAATTGAACAGATCCATAAACACCAAGTATAAATGGTTAAGCAGGTTCATCTTGTTTATCGAGGCTAACATGTTGTAAAATGAAAGCCTTAACTCTTTACTTATTTCAGAGTCCATGACTACCTGACTGTGAACACCCCCATCATGTCTCTAGTGCTACAGGATGGGAACAGAACTGTCAAACAGCCAACTCCTTCTGTCACCTTTGACTTCAAGCAGCTGGTGACAGAGAGAAGGACCAGCCCACAGTGTGTCTACTGGGAGTTTGTGAATAAAACGTAAGTGTGTGTGTGTGTGCACGTGCGTGTGCACATGTTACACTAGTTTCTTTCATTCTTTTACTGGCTAATTTGAATTCTTGCATTGACAAAATCAGACATTTTTAACCTTTAGGAACCTTTAGTGCCAAAACTGATAAGTATACTGTTTAAGACATCTTACCATAAGATAATTTCTCATTTTGGGTTACTTTATATTCCTGATCATCATTTCAGTGGGCTAAGTGGTCGCTGGACATCAGAGGGCTGCTGGCTGGACAACAGGAGAGACTCTGGAGGAAATAAGTTTGTGACCTGCAGCTGTAACCACCTCAGTTATTTCTCTGTACTGATGGACATCTCTGATGTCGAGGTAAGCTGACAGATTTTCTGTTGATGTTTATAAGTTGATTATTTTCTCAACTTCTGGAACTGGCAAAAATGATGCCATGCTTGTAATGTCAGAAATAAGACATTTAATCTCAGATGATACTTCAACTTTTCTTGCAAAATTGAAAAATAGAAAAATTGAAATTCTTTTTTTATCTGAAGTAAAATTTGTGTGCAGAATTTTCAAGCAGGATATTTACCCAAACTGTCACACTTTTATAGTTTTTCCTTAAAATATTACATATTGTTTATCTTAACATGCATAATTCCATTCAGGTATACAATTTAAACATTCAAGCCCATGTGTACTTTACCAAATTGAATGTATTATTTTCTTTCCTTCAGTACCTGGCGAGTGCCACAATCCAGATGGAGATTGTCACGTATGCAGGTGTAGCATTGGCAATGGCATTCTTGCTGCTGACATTCATTATACTGTGTATTGCTCAAAACAACATGCGTTCCAATGCCAACAGTATTCGTATCAACTTTGTGTTCATCACTCTCCTGGCCTTGCTCACCTATGTGCTGGGAATCAACAGGACAGACCCTGAGGTAGCTCTCTCTCTCTCTCTCCACTTTAAAAAAATGGACATCTGTCAATACTTTATCTTTTCATGTATAGATTGGCAATGTTTTCTCAAGCTCAAAATGTCTTTTTGCTTAAATTTAATAAATGTTAATCAAAAATCACTTTGCTTTGATGCAAGTGGATATACAGATATAGTTCTTCATTTTATTCAGACAAATTAACAATGAACTATCCTTCCTTTTCAGCTTCTGTGCAAGTTAATTGCAATTGCCTTACACTTCTTCTTCCTTGGGGCCTTTGCCTGGCTGTTCATTGAGGCTCTCCACATCTATCGCATGCTGACTGAGATACGGAACATCAACAAGGGTTCCATGAAGTTCTACTACGCAGTGGGTTATGTTGTGCCAGGAATCATCGTAGGCCTGTCTGTAGGGCTGAGTACTGACAAGTATGGAACTAGGTCATTGTAAGTGAATTTCCTCTGACTTTTGCTACATTAACAACATTATTTATTTATTAATATATTTATTTATTTATTTATTTATTTATTTTTCTTTAGATTATAGAAGTGTAATAATTGGCTTGCAGCACATCTGTCTTTAATGCCTAATTCAGATAATTAATGTTTAATTGTTAAATGTATTTTTAAAAATGTTTTGATTAAAGGGTATCTATTCATAAATTGTAAAGAAAATTCATTTAAACATTTGATTTGAAATTACTTTTTCATGCAAAAATGTATCGGTGTTGATTTAAATTGACATTTAATACCTCTCTTTGAAAAATTTCTTTGAATGCTGGTTTATTTCTTTAAAAAGTACCATCTGATAATGAATTGTCTTAATTTTACCATAGTGATTATAACTATATAATGATCATGAAAATATACTGTTTAAAACATTAGCATTTCTTATGCTTTCAGTTGCTGGTTGAGCATAGATGACAACATATTCTGGAGTCTTGCAGGGCCTATCATTATCATAGTAGCTGTAAGTGCAGAGTTATGGTATACACATGTATGTTATAATAAGTGTAATGTTCACAAAATTTGTAATTTTTTTCTTAATGAGTGATTGATGTTTTCTTTAAATATATGTGATGGGTATTTATGTATAATAATTAAAGAAATAAAAGATGTTTAATTTGTTGTTGCAGATGAACCTGATAGTGTTTGTGTTGGCTCTGAAGGCTGGCTGTGATGGCAAGGCCATGGATGCTGAGTTTGGGCCTGTCAGGTAAGATAGAGCCAAATACTTGATATTATCACTCTTCTTGTGATCAGACATATCTGTATACCAAGATACTTTATAGGGTTTACACAAATATTCAGTTTTAAGCAAAATTGTAATCATATGTTAACTGGCAATGTTTGCTCTTGGTTATTAACATTGTTGGAGTAACGTTTTATTCAGATTGTAGGTCTTAACACAGTGTTTAAGTTTCTAGCTTGTTTCAAACTTGTAAATCAGATCTTTTATTCTTAACAGTTACATTTTCATTTTACTCTAGGAATAGTCTCATCTCAGCCGTAATACTGCTCCCCCTAGTGGGAGTCACGTGGGTATTTGCTCTGCTGGGGGCCAATGACAGAGACATGGTGGCCTTTGACTACCTCTTTGGTATCTTCGCAACATTCCAAGGATTTTTTATTTTCATTGCATATACTATATTAAATGAGTTGGTAAGTGCATAGAGTTTTTTTCAGTATCCATAAATCTCCACTGCAATTAAATTAGACTATTAAGTGTGTGTCCATGATAGGACCAGTCAGAGGGTGGCAAGGTGGGGGTCAACAGATTTCAACCAAATTCATAATATTGTTGCATATATAGGAGATATTAAGATTGAAGGCAACAATCCCAAAAGAAATCATTGGATATAATTATAATATGATATTTTATGTTTTGGCCATTTTTGGCTTGATTTTCAGCTTCGGTCAATAAAGCCACTTCATAAGCAAATATGTCAAAACTGATGACTTTTTAAAATTAATTGAAAATTTACCTATTTAAACCAGCCATTTGCCATTGAGAATATGTTACTAAATTTCAGTTTAACCCACAAACTAACGAGCCACGCCCATTTTTATGACCCCACCCCCCAAACTCACTTTTCTACCAAGCAATGTTCAAGCATTCATATCTCTCTTTTTGCAGGCTTGACAGCCATAAAATTTTATAGGGATCCTAAGCATATATTGGTCTAATCATACAAAATTCAAAAAGTGTGTTAAACACAACAGAAGATATTGAAAAAGTGCCTCAAACTTTAGCAATTTTAGCAGAAAACCAAACGGCCGAAATCAAGATATCAGTACATTTTGAGATAATACCTTCCAATAATCAAATTTAATCAAAGACTCACAGCCAGGAATTCAAACTATGCTTTGATAAGGGCAAATCTATCCAATTTTTATAAATACAAAATGGCTGCCATCAA
>NW_019775794.1:43326-59027 GCF_001039355.2 Lingula anatina
TTTTTTTAAAGCGAAAACTAGGCATAAAAGTCAAAATATTCAGAAGTAAAAAGATTTCAAAGTTTAAAATCTTCTTGGTCACTCGTCGTGGTGGTTCACGGGGAAATTTTAAGACATCTTACATTTGTATAAATTGATAACCATCCGATTACGCGCTTTTTAATTATATTCGTGATACGCAAGTAAATTACGCTCAAACTTAAAACCGCCTTGACTTGTGTCAAAATTACATTTTTCATTAGACAATTAAATTTTTGGATTGTGTCCAAATGTGTTTTTTAGTCTTCTCCTACTGTTTAAGTGCGGAAAATAGGCCTGTTTGTTGTAAATAAAGATTAATATAAGCAACAAGTAAAGTCTTGAATCGTTATTCTCACAACATTTGGATTTTTTATCTACTTAATTTTTTTAACAAAGTCAAGTTATTGCGTTGTCTATGATCAAACTAACAAATATCATATTCCATACATAGATATACTTTATAAACCTGTCTGCAGCTGCCACTCCTTAAATTTCTCTGTCTAGGAAACTCGCTGATGTACAGAATATGTGTACTTATTCAAATACAGGTGTACATGTGCTTGTCTAGATACAGGTAATCTACATGTAGAGGAAGAAGAAGACCTTTTCGATATTTCGGCTACACATAAGACTTGACGAAACACCCCTTGATGTCTTTTATTTTATAAGTTTTTCTGTCTACGTGTACTTTGTGATAGCCCTGTAAAAATGTAAGCATGCTTTAATTATGAATTTTCGGGGGAAAAAAACTAGTAGAATACTACGCAAAAATAAGTTAACACAAAAGAAACAAAAGAAACAAATATGATTGATATATCACTCCAAAACTTTTGCTGTTTCTTTCGACAGGATTTGAAACGAGGCGGTATATCTATACTACACTGAAGGCATTTTCTTTTTTTTTTTTTTTTTTTTTTTTTTTTTTTTTTTTTTTTTNCTCATTAATGACAAACTCCCCGCAATACTACTGGTATACAACAAGTAGACTGTCCTGTAGGTAGCTGCAAATCAGTCAATGGGTACACAATGCTTTAAGGACTTCTTTAAAGACGTGTGCTGCTGTTACACAGAGACGAAGTAAATAGAAAACATTGATGCATGTATCAGACTATCTCAAAAATAGATTATTTACTAGAATAAAATTTTATTTATCATTACTTTTACATTAGACTGAGGTCTCGGTTTTATTCTGCTCATTGTTTTTTCCCCGTCATTCGTCTTTGTCTAAGTCATCATTTTTTGCATTGTCTTCAAATATTCATGAAGCCCATATTTTGGGAGAGGGGCAACTGCCGCAATGAAGCCCACGTAATCCTCTAGCTAATTTCATTTACAAGCACACTTACCACATCGTCACCATGATGACAATATAAGCTCTTTCTGTAAAATAGCTAAATTTCTGTCCACAAACAACTGATTTTGCAAGAATGAAAACATCAATTGAATAACATGACTATAAACCAATGTTATGAGTTATGGTATGTTTAACCTGAAGCTAGGGGATGAACAAGGACAGTGAGAAGTCGTTCTCTGTAATGGGTTCCTGACCACTCCTCTAGGTCCAACCTTATCAGTAAAATACGTCAGGGGGTGTTCCATGTCAAGTAAGTGTCTCGTCTGTCAAGCTGCAGGCAAATATGACATCAGTGCAAACACTGAATCGCTGAGTAGGAGAAGGGAGGTGGGGGGTGGGGGGTGGGGCAACGAGAAATTTACTCACTTGAAGTTGGCCTAGGACTGACTGGGGTCACGGTCCTCGATGCCATGTATCAAGAACTTGTTTATAAATATGTAAGGCGTAAAGAAATGAACTGGGCCCATCATCCTCTTCTCCGCTAAGAACTGACGTGGCTGAAAATGTAAGGGCGGGGTTGGTGAGGGGAGTAAGCTCTATACTCCCCCCCTTCCCCCCCGGCAAACATTTTTCTCAGCCTACGGTACTTATCATAAAGAAATAAATAAATTTTGGTTTTGAGTACGTGTGGGCTGGAAATAACATTTATTTTTTGGAAAACTTTGCAGGCCAGACTGGACTGTCTTCGTGCAAGATCGATAAGTTTCAAAACATTTCTAAACCGAAATCATAACGCTGGAAATATTCATAATATACGCATCTGCTTTCTCTAAATTTCGTTGTTTGCATCACAGGCTGATGATAAAAAAGGTAGACATGAGGACATTTTTAAATGTGAACGTAGATTATGTGTTGTACTAATATGCGGGTATAGAGTAGACACCGAAACTACACTGGGTTTATTTGTCACAGAAAATCAATATATGTATAAAAACGGCCAATACATTACCTTTAAAGTAGTTTTTAATACTTCTAGTTATTATCTATTTTGACCTGGGATTTAACATATGTATTTCACTGCGAACTTCATTTATTATCGTGTATTTATTTCTTATTTTGTTTATTTTGTGGGTAATTATCCTGTGCCCTATTCCCTTTTTCTTTCAATCCGGGTGAACACACTCCATGCCATAGAGTTGATGTGTACATGTAACTGAAGGATAGCCTTTGGAGTCTACAATACAAAGTAAAATGTGTCCCTCAAAACAAGGTGAGACTACATAGCTATATTGGCGCAGAGCAGACTTGCATTTTTTTGGGATTTCAAACTCTTTCCTTTGCTCTCAATCTTCTAAACATCTAAACTGAACAGTCCTCCTGCTGACAATCTCCAACCGCAAGCGTAGCTTGGACTTATTTTTAACATGACTAAAAAAATGCCTGCTTGTATAGAAATGCAAGACCGAGACTTTTTAATTTAAACACGGGCACCCTAAACTGTAAAAGATATCTGTTTTTTGCACATGCCTATACACTGTATTTACTCATTAATGACGCCTAATTTTAATTTACTCATTTAAATAATCCCAGGGACATTGCGCTCTCTACGGCGTATTCATTGTTCGACAGCTGTACTTGATCACCAGTATGATGATTGACGTTTGTTTATATAACTGCCAATCAAGCCATCCACTTCTAATAGCTTTGATTGGCACCTCTCAATCACAGGAAGTAAAAGCTCCTTTGCAGGATGATTGTGATTGACGTTTGTTTAACTAACCGTCAATCGAGCTGTCAAATTTGACAGCTTTGATTGACACCTATCAATCACAGGAGATAAAAGTTCTTTGGCGGTATGGATGTGATCGACGTATGTTTACTCAAACTGTCAAATTTGACAGCTTTGATTGATATCTATCAATCACGAGATGTTAGAGTTCTTTTATTCTACAAAGAAATTGTAGGAGCCGTCCGCACTGGACAGATTCCCCCAGGACTGGAATTTTAAAGAAAATAATAAGAAAATAATAAAGCTTAATGAAAGTATTGATCAAATAGGTCCATGATCATTAATATAAAGCGTGTTATTATATACAGGTAAAATTTTACAAGGAATTAGCTTCTTAGATAGAGATAGCTTCTCGATCCTGGACAACGTCTCCACGTGAATTCCCAGAGAAAAAAAAAACATAGCCTGCAGGGGCCTCAAGTACGATTACCACTGTTATTTGGAACTTTTTTTTCATATAAATGAAATTAATGACATATGGACACTTTTGAAATAAGTGAATTCAGTACAAAAAGTTCCGAGTATTTAAAAAAATTATTATGAGACTCCGAAGATATAATAAGAAAAATGATCATATCAGCGCCCTCTATCATTTATCACTGTCTTCACTAGCACAATATGATGAAATTCATGGACAACGTCACAGTCATGTTGAGAAAGTTTGAGGTCAAATACTGTAGCATAATCACTGTTGTAACTCAACTTCCTCTATTCTCCCGGACCATTAAATACCTGTCAACATGGACAATTGCCAGAGAGGAAGTTTCCCTCGCACGACCTACGTCCCCCACCCCGAAACACACACACACACACACACACACATACACACACAATTAACTTTTATGCTTAGGAAAATAACGCCTCGGTTAGAAATGTGTTGTTAGCAGTTTGCTATAGTAGAATGCTTTAACTACACAAAATGATATAGAAAAATCAAATTTGCAATTAAGAAATTAAATATATATT
Organism: Lingula anatina; assembly: GCF_001039355.2. Next base: position 47,397 of record NW_019775794.1, read on the forward strand.
CCAATTCAAGTCAATCAATGTTTCAAGAGGTTCATCAGCTTGGTCATACTAACAGCCTGTTTTAATCAATAATAAACAAGTCAATTTTTTAGCTCCGTTTCAGTCTCCGTTATGTTGCTTTCATCGGGGATTCAGCTTATTGCACACCTCAGGTAGAGGTGACACTCACGTCGTTAGCCTAGCTTTCAGTTACTGGAACATTTTTGAAACATTGTTGAGATTTCTTTATGAAGTCTCAAATATCTCACTTTGAAAAAAAAATCACTTTTTCTTAATTTAAAAAACAAATTATCATTCTGTCCTTCAAACCTCAATCTGTACAACTCTCTTTTTTAGCCCATTGCCTATGGGGACAGTTCTGCAAAAGCACTAAATCTCATTCATTAGCACTTCTGTTTTATGTTTTCTGATGTATTCTGAATAATCGCACAAATGGGCCCTAGTGCAAATATGAAAATGTGCAACATTTCGTGCAAGTCTGCAAACATACTTGATGTGATAACATTTGCTGTGACTCATTTTAATGTGATAATCGCCGACAGTTTGTGTAGTTCAAAAATAGCAAACTTTGACTTCTTGTAAATTCTGTCGACACTGCGTAGGGATTTTACGTCGTTTTTTTCACACGCTATTACGTTGCGTCGTGTTCGTTGTGTGTAAAAACGCCAATTTCAGTGAAAAATGCCGATAATTTCTTTCTCTTTTAATTTATTGAAATTTCAATTTCAAGACATGATAGACGAGTATGTAAGCTTCAATTTTATTCATTGGGGCAACATTTCAGAGGAAGAATTTGGTAGAGTAAATAGCGCTAAATTATAACGTTACGGTGATATTCTAGCATAACAACAGCATAACATTTGCTGGAACTTATTTTAATTTTAGTTCCTTTCGTAGCGTTGACGCTTTGCCAGTTTTTCTAGTGCTGCGTTTTTAGTAATGGCGCTCTTTCTCAACAGACGTCATATTTGAATTCGAAGTTCATCTTTGTGAATTACTATAGTTGAAACATACGGTTAGTTATATAAGTAGAAAAGATAAATCTGTACAAGTTGGGAAAGTTTGTATAACCTGGTGTGTTAAAGTTAAAGGACAACAATAAACACCTGAACGCAGTCAAAACTCAATTTCCCAACCTTTTATATCATCATCATACCCTCCCCCCATAATATTTGTGCCGTTTTATTTCAGCATATTTCCTTTTAACCCAACTTTCCCTGTTGAATGGTTCGTCAACATCTAATTTAAACTATAATATCATTTTGTCATTTCCAATGGATCATTAGGTAATTTCTTTATGAACTTTTGATCCCCCCTCCCCGCCTCGCGTTTTGTCTTCACTAACACAATGGGGTGATATTTGTGGAGTCCGTCACAATCATGGTTGAGACAGCATCAGAATCAAAACACCGCAGTCTCCATCGTAAGGTTTAGTTGGTCAAACATAGCAAAAACTGCTCAGATATTCAAATCAGTGAACCACATTGAGTCATGTCAAGAAAGCCAGTGACCTACATAATGTCGTTTCAATTTTATTTGGGGTTGATAAGGATCTGAAGTTAATTTTCGTCTGGCATTTTTTGAAATATACTGAACACAATTAAAAGTCGTCCAATGTATTTTTAATGTTGTAAAGTACAAATGAAGTTTCATCCATAAAATATTGGTTAGAGTTGAAAAGGAAAGGCGGTCACTTCAGCCTGTCACCTCCCCCTACCATGAATGTAATGGGATGGACAGCCTGGAAGGAGACGTCACTACCTCAGTGCTGAGTGATCAGGAAGTGGAGCGAAGGCGGCTTAGATATTAAGTATACGATTATCGTAATTTCAGCCATATCAGTATAACGTTTTAAGAAATCAATGTTAGGTATTTGGTGATAAGTTACTTGTGATTTATTTTTGAAAAGTATTTTGACACCCGTTTGACACCCATTTCCCAACATTTTCCCCCACGTACCATTTATTTCCTCCTTCACGTCATCTCATCACGTCTCATAAAACAAAGGAAGATGCAGTTGCAATTCATGTTCAGTATTTTGAACTTCGTCGGTAGAAATAATAGTGGCAGACGAAGTTTACCGTGAGAAATGGCCAAGGAGGGGAAAATGCTGTGAAATGTCTTGTGAGAGTCTGGCTATTGGCATGTTGATATTTAGTGAGCGGTTGGTAGTGGAATTATAGAATAAGACATAGGTATAGTAATAAACGTCCGTTTTCTAAGTAAAGAATATAATTCAAGTATTAAGGGGATATAGTAATACACTTCCATTTCGAATATTGGCAAGATTCGTAAATTAAAATTTAACATTTCATTTCAATAAAATGTGTGAGCTAAACTGTGGTTGTATTGATTTCTGCGTGACATGTTATAAGATGAACCCTTCAAGACATAGGGGGCGAACTGATGACCCGAAATGCTGTTCTGAACGGGTTTGAAAAGGTTTTATCCAAAGGTGTCTTTTACGTGCTTTATATCAATATAGCATCACGAATTTGAGGTGATTTACGAATTAAATGTTATATATTTAAAACGTACTCATATATCAGAAAGCATGGTCATCAGTTTAAAAAATGCTTTATTGTATTGAAATATGTTGTATACTATCGTAGTTTCAAGATTGTCACAAGTGACGTTTGTGAAATGGTACTATATGTGGTATTCTTCAGCAAGACAGCAAGGGATGACTTTCTAGTTTGGATGAGAATAAAGTACGCAAAAATACACAAATTTTATGCCGGTTTAAAGCCAAATATTTTTCTGTAATATTCAACAATTTCACCTAAATCACCAATGAACACATTATCGAATCCATTCTACAAGTCCGGTGTCGAATTCTTAATTTCTGTTTTTACCGGCTGCGGCGAGAGTAAACTTCAGTCTTATTCTCCAAATGTACTGAAATCAAAAATGAGACGACTTACGCTCATTGTGTGTCTTTCTTTCAATGTTCAGAAGGGAAAAAAGGATTATCGTCTCTTGAAATTTGAGTATTTTCTGTCTTGTTGAGTAAGAGATGCCATTTTACGAATCAAGATCGATTATTTTGTGTCTCAGGTGAAGTATGTAGAATTAAGAAATTTCATTTCTATTTGAGAAAAATCCCTTCTTGAAAAGCTGATTTCGTACATGTAAATACCATTCATATGATGGAAAAGACACTATTTTCGTGTTTTACTTATCTCTGAACGTAGTTCTTACAATGTAAAATATGTACACGTTTTATCCTGAAATATATGTTTTTGCCATTAATCTGTTGAACAAATACATTTATGGGAATGAAAATTGCTTTATTTTCCAAATTTAACTGTTTTCGGCAATTCTGTCTTAACAGCATCATTCTATCGACCAGATGATGCAGAAATTATTGATGTAGGCCTATATTCGAATTTATTCGAATTTATGTTCAGAAGGTTTTTTTCGAATTGAAAATAGATGTAGGAAATATGAGAATAATCTAAATAAATCGTTATCTGTCCCTTGGATTTTAAGCCTGATTTCATGTAAATGCAGTTTGTTTTCTAATTGAAAATGGATGTAGTAGACTATAGGAAATATGAGAAATATCGTGATCTGCCTATTGGATTTTAGCCCAAATTTCATAAGTGAACATGTAGTTTGTTCTGTAAGTAGTTTTTGCAAGGAATTTTTTTATTTCATATTCATTTTACTATGTAATGTTCATTAGTCTTTCCATTNTTTTTTTAATTTTTAAAGTAAAACTCCTTCAAATTGGGTGGGTGGGAGGGAATTATATATATTCTCTGCCATCTTCACGGAATGCGAAAGAGCCTTCGAATGACCTAACTCTAAAATCTACTTTTCCTCATCACCTTCTATTTGATAACACTACTCAAGTGACCAGTCACATGATATTAACACTACTCAGACCTTACTGAACAGTTCGCACATAAACGTCACGTGTCTGCGTACCCACAACAAATATATTTAACTAAACAACAGTTGAAATTGTGTTTCATAAACAGTGTTTAAAAAGTCGGTTAGTTAACTGACCTTTAAATATTTTATCCAGTTAAACACTGGCCAGTTAACTAACCGGCTGTTAGCTCTTTTCCGGATAACTGGAGGACGCAGCCGTCTGCACCTCCTGCTCGAAGAATTAGCCAATAAACTAACAAAAGCACGTATATCATGACGTTCAATATTTCAGGAATTAAAGTTGTCTTCAACCTTGAATCTCATTTACGAAATCAACTTTTTTTGCTCAGTGGCGCGTTTAATGAAAAATGATTTTTTCAAACTTATGAACTTGTAAACAATATACCAATTTATTGCCTTGCGTACAACAATGAACGACTTTTTCTTAAAGCAAAGACATTCCCTGCACATGCCATACAAACAAACTGGCAGCTTGGCCAATTAACTTGGTCATTTAACTTGCCCATTATGCTGTTAACAATGCAAAGACACCATAAAGAATGGGCCCAGCCAGGGCGTAATAAACATGGGGTCTGGGCTTTTTATGCATAGGACTAGATTTGGTCCGGGCCTTTGACACACACACACACACACACACACACACACATGCTATTTCGAATGAAATTTTGAATTCCACAGAAAAGATGAAGTGATAAGATTTAAAACGATTTATCTAAATTTCAAACCGGTACTGCGGTGGAGTTGCCATGCAATCCAGGACATTTAACCTATGTAACTTCATTAAATTTACACAAATAACTTAAATGCGCTGACTACAATGTCAACAAGCATTGCTTTAACAGTAGTTCTAAAATGGAATTAGGTATATTGATCATGGCTGGTATCTCAGTCAGTGAATATCACTACCATACTCGTGATCTGCTGAAGAATCCATTTACGTGAACGCGAAGTAATTGTTTATCTTACCGGAAGAAAACAATAGTAATGTGGGCGGAAATTCAGAAATTCGGAAACGCAGCAAGTCCAATTTCATATGATACCCGTGACTAGATTACAGTGCGGTGTGTGTCACTTGATAAATGATGATAGGAAATGAAAGTTACTTTAAAAGGATTTGTAATACTTACGTGCATAATATTTTTGCCTCCAACAAAACGTTTTAGACAGTTAATGAGAAGATCAACTGGGATAGGTTTTATTAATGTATTTTTGGCTCGGATATTTCATATGGAATTACTGATCAAACCAGTTATTGAGCTATGTAATTTCGCACCGACAGAAAGAACACCCTCGCTATTCTTCATATATCCTTCATAGAACGGTGAGTTTCTGTTGATTTTCTCTCTTTTTATGATTTTATTTGACACACGTACCTCTGCCTTAGTGCATGTACATTCTATAAAAATATAATTGAGGAATTGTTAATTAATTATTACATCCAGTGTTTGCCTCTTAGAAAAATAAGTTGCTGGACCGAAAGTCCAGCCATCTTGAAAAGTAGCTGGACTGAATGTCTGCCAGGTGGGAAAACTTATCAGCCCATACTAAAAGTTGTCAGCCCCGGGCAGACGGTCCAGCCTTAATTTCTAACACTGATTACATCTGATACACTGTATCTAAAAATTTAAAGAAATGCGGGAAACGTAAGACGTTCACTTAGGCATGTTTGTTTCACTTTCAGCATAACAATGACTAGAGTCAGTCTTCACACGGGATACTTATTCATACGTACATGTATTTTGGTTTCCCTGTGGGCGGCCATGTCGGGGAAAACGACAGCAACTGCAACCCACAAGTGTGTTATCCAAGTGCACCACGGACCAAGAAACGCTGCAAATGTGAACTGCAGGCGACGACATCTACGAGCGATTCCAGTCGATCTCCCGATAACAACAATTACTGCTGATCTCTCATATAATGATTTCAGGATCATACATGATAAACAGTTTCAGTTCCTGTCGAAACTGAGAAGCTTGCTTCTTAAATCGTGCAATATATCATACCTGAATAAGGACGTGTTTTACGGCCTTGACCTTCTAAAAGTCTTGGATTTGAGTGTCAACCATCTACGACATCCACCCGAACAAATCTTTAAGCCGCTGAAGTCTCTCAGGAGTATCGATCTGTCTTATAATAAAGATATTTTTGGATTGTCACTTACATCAACGCTTTTTAAAGATTTGCAACGATTGCATACCATTGATCTGCAGAAAATTGGATTGCAAAACATTTCAGATGGTGTTTTCGGCACAAGTATGGAGCTCAAAGTGCTTCAACTATCATACAACAAATTTCAGCATCTTCCTGAAGCAATATTCACCAACCCTAAAATAAGGAATATCCTTCTAAATCATAACCAAATACACGATTGTCGCATTAAAATTTCAACTAGCTTCTCTCGTGAAAGACTTTACCTGAGGTTGTATTCCAATCGAATTTCGAAGTTATGTAGAACAGATTTACAACCTCTGTCAGCGTATGGCCAACTCAGTCTGGATGTGGGACGGAACAACATAACACAGATATGTGACAACACTTTTACAGACATACAGAGCATCGGGGAACTATCAATTTCCTTTAATCCTCTTTGCAAAACTACACTGCGGCACTCTACTCATCCAGTCAGGCCAGTTAGCTGCAAAGCATTTCAGAATTTTACCTACAGTTTAAGGAAGAGTAGAATTTCTACCTTGAATGCCCGACGTATAGGCTTGTTCTTTGATAAACTAGATCCGATTACATTCTTTCACCTTCAAAATACATCTCTAAGAAAATTAGATATTGGACAGAATCATTTAGGGCGTGTGCAACCATTAACTTTTAAATTCCTGACCAATCTTACCGATTTAAAATTAAATAATTGTGGGATCAAGCCCTTTTCGCTAGTAGCTGCTTTAAAGCCCCCCAGAAACACGATCAAAAGTATAGATTTTAGTTACAACAATCTGGATACAAATATTCTTGTTGGTACTCTAAACGCATGTCCACACTTAACTAAACTCCGTTTTATAAACAATTTGGATTCCTTTCAGTCGCGTAAGCGAATGCATTATTACGTGGAGGATCACTCAAGTATAAGGAGCTTGGAGTTTAGGCCTAATAAACGAAATGGAAATGAATGTTTTGTCTTCAAAAACCTGTCGTCTTTGGAAGAGCTTACCGTCAATGAACTCAATGAAGCGTCTCCCTCCTTCAATTTGAAAAAGCTAAAGCTTCAAGATTTACAACAATTACAGACCTTAGACCTGTCTAGAAACAATGCATACTTACATTGTGATATACAGAACGCAGATTACTTCAAAGGAATGCCAAATCTCCGAGATTTACAAATGAGTTCTAACAGGCTGTATCTTACCAATGCCCCAACACTCCTCGTTATGTTTCAATCCCTTCACAATGTAACAAATGTAGATTTAAGTAGTAACTTGTTATCGGAACTACCAGTGGGAATGTTTGACTCTATGGAGCGTCTGAGATATCTAACTCTTTTAAGAAACAGACTGCAGACTATTCCCAAGGGACTATTCAGAAACTTGAATCAACTCCACACCTTGAAACTCTCCTCTAATTCCATATCAAACATCCAAGATGGCGCCTTCGATGGCTTAGTATCGCTACGTGTACTTCAAATGGGCAACAATAAGTTAATCTGTGACTGCAATATACGGTGGTTTCAGCAATATTTTCAGAGACTTGACAAGGAGGACTCAGAAGAGTTTTGCTTTGGTACTCCTACAGGTACATCAAAGAGAATTCCAATCACTGAATTCAAACCTGACTGGTGGCAGTGTGATAACAACACGGCGAAGGTGGCGGTCAGTATCCTTGGGGTGGTACTATTCATGTGTTTTATAGCTGGTATTGTTTACTATGCAAGATGGGACATTAGATTCGCTTTGGTAGTCAGGTTCGGGTGGCGATACTGTGCTAAGATTCCACAAGATGATGACGTCAACCTTGTGAAGATATTCGATGCCTTTGTTTCGTATAGTTTACTGGATACGGCCTGGGTTGCTGCCGAGCTGATCCCAAATCTGGAAAATGACGAACAATTCAACTTTCGTCTTTGTATCCATGAGCGCAATTTCCTTCCCGGCAACTCTATTGTAGAAAGTGTTGAAGGAGCCATGGACGGCAGTTACAGTGTCATTTTCTGGATTACTCAAAACTTTCTGGAAAGCGAGGTTTGTGATTTTGAACTGAATTTGGCCAAGACTAAGCTCTTTGGAGGGAAAATTTGCTCGGTTATTTTCATATTTGAAGAACGTTTTGATAAAACCCAACTACCGCAGCCAATGGGGATTATGATACGACATTGCCAATGTCTTTACTGGCCAGACCTGCGGTTGCGCAAAAGGGACGTTTTCTGGAAAAGACTGAAGCTTGCCTTGTTGGAAAACAAACCAAAAGATAATTGATTGCTTCTTTTGCATGTCAGAACATGGTGCCTTTGCTTTACTTACCTTCGTTCTTTTTTATTTGAAAACTGTTTTTATACCAAACTGTTGGTAACTGCTAGCTGGAAAAGAGGTGGTGAGCTTTGTACTGTAGAAAAGACAATTAATTGACTTTCGTTGCTGACGCACTTTATAAAGTGATTGTCACTTTTATGCAGTGTACCGGTATTATATATTTAAAGTGCACATTATGCCTATCTCTGAACAACTGCGTTGACCCTACTGTACGTAACAGTTTTGTTGCGTTGTTTTGGGGGAAAATTACGGGTCAGAAAGAGATGCCTTCGTTTGTATGGAAAAGAAGCTAAAAATAAGAGTTCAGACATTTTTTCTACAACATAATCGGACAGAAATGAAATATTGTGGTCCATTCTGCGATGGGGGTAATCTATTAACATAATATAGTGTTTAAAACATTACACTGTGCACCGGTAGATGGAGCTACCGACTGCGATAGTAATTAACTGATAATGTATGTGGGAAATGCATCGTAGATGAGATCATCTGTTGAGTATTTTAAACGAACACCACTTGGCCTCATATTTTAGCCGGGCAGTGACACTCACAACAATCCACAAGCTAGTATATGAACCAGTACATTGCATTTTATATGCTTTAAAAAGAGCGCTATAACCTTCTGATATTTTCTTAGAAGAGGTGTGTCAAAACTAACGAATAAATAATTGCAACGTCTAAATGACTTTGAATTTATTTATACTTATTATATGAATTCTGTAAAGGTTGTAATGCAAATTCTATATTAAACGATGAAATAGAAGTGTAATGTAACAATTAATTTTATAGTGTATCATTCTGCAAAAGGGTGCTCATAGACAAGTTTCCCGAAATAAAAGAACTGTCGCCAGAAAATTGGTCTCAATATTTAATCCAAAATTTTTGTTAATGTTGACTAACGGTGAATTGATATGGGATATTGTACCTGTTTTATAACGGGTGGATACATTAGTAGATATCGTATCGGGATGTTATCTTATCTAAAAAAATCTAAATTGCAAATGAAAGAGTTCCCGGCAGTCATTTATAATATTCAAATATGGAAATGGGTATTGCTTTTGATCTCTCGTAAAACAACGCCAAACTACATATATTAAGACAGCGTGTGTACCGGTGTAACAGGCCCCAGTTTCACACACACAAAAAAAAAAAAATAATAATAATAAATAAATAAAATAAAATAAATAAAATAATAAATAATAAAAAAAATAATAAAATTCAGTTCCCTGTCTAGAAATACCATGAGAGTGCTGTTACACTGCTCCTGATAGGGTGAGATGTGCCCATATGACTGTGTAACCTTGGTAATTAAGTTCTTAGCCAGGGAACCTGGCTTATGTTTTTTTGTGATAGGAGTGGTAGTCCTAGGAATGAAAGCCCAGACGCCCTTTTTCTTGACATTTTTCATGCCATTTTCTTTAGTTTTTTTTTCTTTTACATATTTTGCACCAATGCTCCAACTTGAACATTCCCGGGCCCATCATAATACGTTGATAAAAAAGAATAAAGCAGTAAAAGATTGGTGAGGGCATTTTCAACAATAAAACACCAACACTAAAAGTAATAATTAAAGATACCGAAATTTCTGCTCATTGTTGTCTTTTTCCCCGTCATTCGTCTTTGTCGAAGTCATCATTTTTTTCATTGTCTTCAAATATTCATGAAGCCCAGATTTTGGGAGAGGGGCAACTGCCGCAATGAAGCCCACGAAATCCTCTAGCTAATTTCATTTACAAGCACACGTACCACATCGTCACCATAATAACAATATAAGCTCTTTCTGTAAAATAGCAAAATTTCTGTCCACAATCAACTGATTTTGTAAGAATGAAAATATCAATTGAATAACATGACTATAAACCAATGTTATGAGATATGGTATGTTTAACCTGAAGCTAGGGGATGAACAAGGACAGTGAGAAGTCGTTCTCTGTAATGGGTTCCTGACCACTCCTCTAGGTCCAACCTTATCAGTAAAATACGTCCATGCCAAGTAAGTGTCTCGTCTGTCAAGCTGCAGGCAAATATGACATCAGTGCAAACATTGAATCGCCGAGTAGGAGAAGGGGTTGGGGCAACGAAAAAATTACTCACTTGAAGTTGGCCATCGACTGACTGGGGTCTCGGTCCTCGATGCAATATATCAAGAACTTGTTTATAAATATTTAAAGTGGTAAAAAATGAACGGGGCCCATCATCCTCTTCTCCGCTAAGAACTGACGTGGCTGAAAATGTAGGGCGGGGTGGGGGAGGGGAATAAGCTCCTATCCCCTCCCCCTGCCCCTGCAAATATTTTTCTCAGCCTACTGTCCTTATCATATAGAAATAAAGAAATACAGTGTTAGGTATGTGTGATGTAAATGGAAATGACTTTTATTTTATTTTATTTTATTTTATTTATTTATTTATTTATTAGTTTTGGAAACTTTTAAGGTCAGACTAAAAGAGTGCTTTCTTATGCAAGAATGATAACTTACAGAATATCTCTAAACCAAAATCATAAGAATGGAGATATTCATAATATATGTGTCTGCTTTCTCTGAATTTCGTTGTTTGCATCACAGGCTGATGATAAAAAAAGGTAGACATGAAGACATTTAACGTGAACATACATTGTAAATTTGTGTTGTATTAAAATACGAATATAGAGTAGAAACTGAGTGTGTCTTATTACTAGAAGCAACTACACTGTGTTTATTTCACAACTCAAATGCTCAGTTAATACAGATAAGAAAATGACAGACAAAGTCAAAGCTAAAATGACACACCAAACGAAACCACTGAATATTGTCACAGAAAAGCAAAGTGTGTATAAAAACGGCCAATACATTATCTTTAAAGTGGTTTTTAATACTTCTAATTATTATCTATTTTGACCTGGGATTTAACATATGTATTACTGCGAACTCAATTTATTATCGTGTATTTATTTATTATTTATCTATTTTCCTCTTGTGGGTAATTATCCTGTGCTTTATTTCTTTTTTCTTTCAATCCGGGTCAACACACTCCTTGCCATAGAGTTGCTGTGTACATGTAGCTGAAGCATAGTCTTTAGAATCTCCATTAAAAAGTAAAATGTGTCCCTGATCAAGGTGGGACTACAGAGCTATACTGGCGCAGAACAGACTTGCAATTTCTTTTGGATTTCAAATTAATTCTTTCCTTTGCTCTCAATCTTCTAAACATCTAAACTGAACAGTCCTCCTGCCGACAATCTCCAACCGCAAGCGTAGCTAGGGCTTATTTTTAACATAAC
>NW_019775794.1:59607-105782 GCF_001039355.2 Lingula anatina
AAGAATGAAAACATCAATTGAATAACATGACTATAAACCAATGTTATGAGATATGGTATGTTTAACCTGAAGCTAGGGGATGAACAAGGACAGTGAGAAGTCGTTCTCTGTAATGGGTTCCTGACCACTCCTCTAGGTCCAACCTTATCAGTAAAATACGTCATGGGGTGTTCCATGCCAAGTAAGTGTCTCGTCTGTCAAGCTGCAGGCAAATATGACATCAGTGCAAACATTGAATCGCCGAGTAGGAGAAGGGGTTGGGGGCAACGAAAAAATCACTCACTTGAAGTTGGCCATCGACTGACTGGGGTCTCGGTCCTCGATGCAATATATCAAGAACTTGTTTATAAATATGTAAGGGGTAAAGAAATCAACAAGGCCCATCATCCTCTTCTCCACTAAGAACTGACGTGGCTGAAAATGTAAGGGCGGGGGTGGGGGAGGGGAATAAACTATCCTAAAATATCCCCCCCCCCGCCCCCGCAAATATTTTTCTCAGCCTACTGTCCTTATCATATAGAAATAAAGAAATACAGTGTTAGGTATGTGTGACATGACTTTTATTTTATTTATTTATTTATTTATTTATTTATTTATTTATTTATTTATTAGTTTTGGAAACTTTTAAGGTCAGACTAAAAGAGTGCTTTCTTATGCAAGAATGATAACTTACAGAATATCTCTAAACCGAAATCATAAGAATGGAGATACTCATAATAAACGCGTCTGCTTTCTCTGAATTTCGTTATTTGCATCACAGGCTGATGATTAAAAAAAGGTAGACATGAAGACATTTAACGTGAACATAAATTTGTGTTGTACTAATATGCGAATATAGAATAGAAACTGAGTATGTCTTTTTACTGGAAGCAACTACACTGGGTTTATTTCACAACTCAAATTTTCAGTCAATGCAGATAAGGAAATGACAGAGCAAGTCAAAGCTGAAATGACACACCAAACGAAACCATTGAATATTGTCACAGAAAAGCAAAGTGTGTATAAAAACGGCCAATACATTATCTTTAAAGTGTTTTTTAATACTTCTAATTATTATCTATTTTGACCTGGGATTTAACATATGTATTACTGCAAACTTAATTCATTATCGTGAATTTATTTATTATTTTATCTATTTTACCTCTTATGGGTAGTTATCCTGTGCCTTATTCCCTTATTCTTTCTTACGGGTGAACACACTCTATGTCATAGAGTTGCTGTGTACATGTAACTGAAGGATAGCCTTTGGAGTCTACAATACAAAGTAAAATGTGTCCCTCAGCAAGGTGGGACTACAGAGCTATATTGGCGCAGAACAGATTTGCAATTTCTTTTGGATTTCAAATTCTGTCCTTTGCTCTCAGTCTTCTAAACATCTTAACTAAACAGTCTTCCTGCCGACAATCTCCAACCCCGAGTGTAGCTTGGACTTATTTTTTAAACATTTATGTTTTTTAGTTAAAACTAAAAAACTGCCTGCTAGTATATAAATGTAAGACCGAGACTTTAACTTAAACACGGGCACCCAAAACTGTAAAGAATATCTATTTATTACACATGTCTATACACAGTATTTGCTCATTAATGACGTCCAGAGGTTGGCACGGTAAACAAATACACTGCTTCACTTATAAATAACGACACTGACTGTATTTCTAACTTTAAAGTAAAACAAGAAAAGTTGAAAAGTTGGAGTAAACGCTTGAGTTTTTCTATAAACAGTACCCAATGTCCGTCAATATTCAGACCTGTATAAGGCTTTCACTTTAAGATAATGATAAATGAATTAAGATAATGATGGAATATGATAAGCTTTATTTATTTTTGTGTAAAGCTCTCTTTTGGAAGAACGGAAGTCTTCAAATTGTCATATTTGATGTAAAAGTTTCATATCGATAGCTGAATGTAAATAAACGTTATTTTGGTTCTAAGTCTCCGCTGTAATCATATCCAGTTCGAAAACACCCTTCTCATATGGGAAGTGGGTGTGACGCTTATTTCCATTTATAACCAAAACCAAATTCTCCAAGTGGAGCGACCCATCGTGGCATATTTAACCTCGGCCTCGGGCTGATCACTTGGCATGTTGAATTCCACGAGAATTTCAGGGGAGAGGTTCTTGGTGACCGTGTACGCTTCGAACTCAACCAACTCCACAAAGTCTTACCACAGCGTTACACTAACAGCGTTACACTAACTAAATTATATAAAACATGTTTTTGGAAACAAGCAAGCAAATAAACGAAAAATAAAAAAAATCTAACTTACTATATAAACATATAAGTAATACATGTAAATATGTAAGTAAAAAAGAATGAAAGAAAGATAAGAAAAGAAAAAAAATGAAAAGGAAAATGCTGCAAATGGGGTGAAAATGATTTCCTACCTGCAGTTTCACTAAAGTCAATTATTATAAACGGAATGTGACTAAAATATGATGAACACATTAAGTTTTTAGTTTCTTATATATTGTATACCTTTAATCACTCAACTAGCTGACGCCGGAATAGTTCTTTTACCTTCTCTCGCCTATATTTTAATTTACTTATTTAAATAATCCTGGGGACAGTCCGCTCTCTACGGTGTATTCATTGTTCGACAGCTATACTTGATCACCAGTATGATGATTTTAATAGCTTTGATTGGCACCTCTCAATCAGAGGAAGTAAAAGCTCCTTTGCAGGATGATTGTGATTGACGTTTGTTTAACTAACCGTCAATCAAGCTGTCAAATTTGACAGCTTTGATTGACACCTATCAATCACAGGAGATAAAAGTTCTCTGGCGGTATGGATGTGATTGACGTATGTTTACTCAAACTGTCAAGTTTGACAGCTTTGATTGATATCTATCAATCGCGAGATGTTAGAGTTCTTTTATTCTACAAAGAAATTGTAGGAGCCGTCCGCACTGGACATATTCCCCCAGGACTGGAATTTTTAAGAAAATATTAAGAAAATAATAAAGCTTGATGAAAGTATTGATCAAATAGGCCCATGATCATAAATATAAAGCGTGTTATTATATATAGGTAAAAATTTACAAGGAATTAGCATCTTAGAAAGAGGTAGCTTCTCGATCCTGGACAACGTCTCCACGTGAATTCCCAGAGAAAAAAACATACATCGCCTGCAGGGGCCTCAAGTACGGTTACCACTGTTACATGGTTATCTTTTTTCATATAAATGAAATTCATGACATTTGGACACTTTTGAAATAAGTGAAATCAGTACAAAAAGTTCTGAGTATTTAAAGATTAATATGAGACATTGCAAAGAAATTATAAGAAAAATGATCATATCAGCGTCCTCTATCATTTATCGCTGTCTTCACTAGCACAATATGATAAAATTCATGGACAACGTCACAATCATGTTGATAAAGTTTCTGAGGTCAAATACTGTAGCATTAACCTTGTTGTAACTCAACTTCCTCTATTCTCCCGGACCATTACATACCTGTCAACAATGACAATTGCCAGAGAGGAAGATTCCCGCGCACGACCTACGTCCCCAACTCCGACACACACACACACACACACACACACACACACAACTAATTTTTATGCTTAGGAAAGCAACGCCTCGGTTAGAAATGTGTTGTTAGCAGTATGCTATAGTAGAACAAATTTGCAATAAAGAACTTTATTATATTCCAATTCAAGTCATTCAATGTTCCAAGAAGTCCATCAGCTGTTTTATAACTTAGTCATACTAACAGCCTGTTTTAATCAATAATTAAAACAAGTCAATTTTTGAGCTCCGATATTTCAGTCTCCGTTAGGTGGCTCTCATCAGGATTCAGCTTTTTGCACACCTCAGGTAGAGGTGACACTCACGTCGTTAGCCTAGCTTTGTTACTGGAACATTTTTGAAATATTGTTGAGATTTCTTTATGAAGTCCCAAATATCTCACTTCAAAAAAAAAAAAAATCATTTTTTGAATTTAAAAAACAAATTATCATCTTGTCCTTCAAACCGCAAATTGTACTAGTCTTGTTTAGCCCATTGCCTATGGGGACAGTTCGGCAAAAACACTAAATCCCATTCATTAGCATTTCTTATGTTTTCTGATGTATTCTGGATAATTGCACAAATAGGCCCTAGTGCACATATAAAAATGTGCAATATTTCGTGCAAGTCGGCAAACACACTTAATGTGATAATCGCCGACAGTTTGTGAAGTTCAAAATAGCAAACTTTGACTTCACATAAATTCTGTCGGCACTTAATGTTCCATCTGTAACTGACAGTAGGACACATACTGTCACGGCATAGGGATTTTAAGTCGTTTTTTCAAGCGCCATTACGTTGCGTCGCGTTCGTTGTGTGTAAAAACGCCAATTTCAATGAAAATGCTGATAATTTCTTTCTCTTTTAATTTTTTGAAATTTCAATTTCAAGACATGATCATGATAGACGAGTATGTAAGCTTCATTTTTTATTCATTGGGGCAACATTTCAGAGGAAGAATTTGATAGAGTAAATCAGCGCTAAATTATAACGTCACGGTGATTTTCTAGCATAACAACAGCATAAGATTTGCTGGAACTTATTTTCATTTTAGTTCCTTTCGTAGCGTTGACGCTTTGCCAGTTAATTTTTCTAGAGCGGCGTTTTTAGTAATGGCGCTCTTTCTCAATAGACGTCATATTTGAATTCGAAGTCCATCTTTGTGAATTACTATAGTTGAAACATACGGTAGTTATATAAGTAGAAAAGATAAATCTGAACAGGTTTTTTAAAGAGACAAAAGTTGTACAAGTTTGTATAACCTGGTGTGTTAAAGTTAAAGGACAACAGTAAACACCCGAACGCAATTTCCCCAACTCTCCCAAACCTTTTATACTATCACCATACCCCCCATCATTTTTGTGCCATTTAATTTCAACATATCTCCTTTGATCCAACTTTCTCTATTGAATGGTTCGTCGACATCTGATTTAAACTAAAATATCATAATGTCATTTCCAATGGCTTATTAGGTAATTTCTTTCTGAACTTTTTATCCCCCCTCCCCGCCTTGCGTTATGTCTTCACTAACACAATGGGGTGGTTTTTGTGGATTCTGTCACAATCATTGTTGAGACAGCATCAGAATCAAAACACCGCAGTCTCTATCGTAAGGTCTACTTGGTCAAACATCTGCTCAGATATTCAAATCAGTGAACCTTACTGAGTCACATCAAGAAAGCCAGTGACCTATATAATGTCTTTTCAATTTGAGGTTGATAAGGATCTGAAGTTAATTTTCGTCTGGCATTTTTTGAAATATACGGAACACAAACGTCGTCCAATGTATTTTTAATGTTGTAAAGTACAAATGAAGTTCCATCCGTAAAATATTGGTGAGAGTTGAAAAGGAAAGGCGGCCACTTCAGCCTGCCACCTCCCCCTACCATGAATGTAATGGGATGGACAGCCTGGAAGGAGACGTCACTTCCTCAGTGCTGAGTGATCAGGAAGTGGAGCGAAGGCGGCTTAGATATTAAGTATACGAATATCGTAATTTCAGCCATATCAATATAACTTTTAAGAAGTCAATGTCAGGTATTAAGTTAATAGTGATTTATTTTTGAAAAATTTTTTGACGCCCGTTTGCTTAAGAGTGGTTTTGACCATTTCCCAATATTTTCCCCACGTATCATGTATTTCCTCCTTCACTTCATCTCATCACGTCTCATAAAACAAAGGAAGATGAAGTTGCACTTCATGTTCAGTATTTTGAACTTCGTCGGTAGAAAAAGTAGTGGCAGTGGAAATTTACCGTGAGAAATGGCCAAGGAGGGGAAAATGCTGTGAAATGTCTTGTGAGGGTCTGGATATTGGCATGTTGATATTTAGTGATCGGTTGGTAGTGGAATTATAGAATATGTCATAGGTATAGTAACAAACGTCCATTTCCTAAGTAAAGAACATAATTCAAGTATTAAGGGGATATAGTAATACACTTCCATTTCGAATATTGGCAAGATTCGTAAATTAAGATTTAACATTTCATTTCAATAAAATGTGTGAGCTAAATTGAAGTTGTATTGATTTCTGCGTGATATATTATAAGATCAACCATTCAATACATAGGGGGCGAGCTGATGGCCCGAAATGCTGCTCTGAACGGATTTGAAAACGCTCTGTCCACAGGAATCTTTTACGTTTTTTTATATCAATATAGCATCAGGAATTTGAGGTGATTTGCTAATTATATGTAACATATTTAAAACGTAATGATATATCAGAAAACATGGTCATCAATTAAAAACTTGCTTTATTGTACTGAAGTATGTTGTATACTATCGTAGTGTTAAGTTTGTCACACGTGACATTTGTGAAATGGTACTATATGTGGTATTCTTCAGCAAGACAGCAAGGGGTGACTTTCTAGTTTAGATGGGAATAAAGTACGTACGCAAAAATATACAAATTTTATGTCAGGTTAAAGCCAAATATTTTTCTGTAATATTCAACAGTTTTACCTAAATCACCAATGAACACATTATCAAATCCATTTATAAAATCTACAAGTCCGGTGTCGAATTCTTAATTTCTTTTTTTACCGGCCTTCAGTCTCATTCTCCAAATGTACTGAAATCAAAAATGAAACGACTTACGCTCATTGTGTCTTTCTTTCAATGTTCAGAAGGGAAAAAAAGGATTATCGTCTTTTGAAATTTGAGCATTTGCTGTCCGGTTGAGTAAGAGATACCATTTTACGAATCAAGATCGATTATTTTGTGTCACAAGTGAATTATGTAGAATTAACAAATTTCATTTCCATTTGAGAAAAACCCCTTCTTGAAAAGCTGATTTCGTGCATGTAAATACCATTCATATGATGGAAAAAAAAGTTCTTTCGTGTTTTACTTATCTCTGAACGTAGTTCTTACAATGTAAAATATGTACACGTTTTATCCTGAAATATATGTTTTTGACATTAATCTGTTGAACAAATACATTTATGGGAATGAAAATTGCTTTATTTTCCAAATTTAACTGTTTTCGGCAATTCTGTCTTAACAGCATCATTCTATCGACCAGATGATGCAGAAATTATTGATATTTATTCGAATTTAGAACAATTTATGTTCATAAGGTTTTTTTCCGAATTGAAAAAGAATGTAGGAAATATGAGAAAATCGTGATCTGTCCCTTGGATTTTAAGTTAGATTTCATGTAAATGTAATTTGTTTTTATAATTAAAAATGGATGTAGGAAATATGATCTGCTCATTGGATTTTAACCCAAATTTCATAAGTGAACATGTAGTTTGTTCTTTAAGTAGCTTTTGCAAGGAATTTTTTTTAAAAATTCATATTCATTTTACTATCTAATGTTCATAAGTCTTTCCAGTTTGGCAATAGCTGTATAAACGTATATGTTTTTATGTAGAACTTTTGACACTTTTTTTTGCCAAACATAACGAAAATGCGTGTCCGTTTTTTGCTCCCAACGATAAGTGTCTGACAGAAAAAAGCGTGCAATTTAAAACAGAGCATTTAATAAATATCTCATAATTTTCATTTTTATATAGAGAAAAACAATGGCGGATCCAGAACATTTGAAAGGAGTCAGATGTTGACATTTGGGGCGAGATGGAGTATTTTGAGAACTTGATCATGTGAATCCAAAATGGGTCTCTCACCATGGGGAGGGCGGAGACTAGATCCACCATTGTTTTTTTTCTATTTTAATGAAGAACTTGAAATATATTATTTTTGTCATTAAGAACAAACATAACACCGTTAGTATAGTAGATAATTTATTTGTCAAGTCGAATATATTAGAATGTTATATTTTTACACCTGTAAGTGAATTTAAATGCAGACATCATAATATTATACTATGATAGCATAATATTTTTAAAGATACTAAACGCTTTTTAACTTGTAGTAATAAAAAGACTGAAGACGATGATATTTTACAGATATATGTTTTATAAATAATTGAATACAAAAAAGCAATCTGTATTGCTCTTAATAAAAAACTTATTGAATATACAAAATGTCTTAGCATTTTTACTGATGGCTATATTGCTCAGTGGAAGCGTGGGGTTGGGGTTCGATTCCTGGCTCGGGCACTTTGGAATTACAATGAGGTGCTATTAGAAATTGTCTTTGGTTACTATAAGAAGAAAGTCTACCCGGGGAGGGTGGGTGGGAACACTTAGAGGGTGGGTGGGAACACTTAGAGGAGTAGGTAACGCGCTTGCCTCTCAGACACAGGGTCCCCAGTTCGATTCCTGGCTCTTCTAGGTCCTAGCAAATTACCTTTTGCAAAAATAAACCCTAATAAAGAATCTAAACTACTACAAGAGGATCACACGAATGAGGAAAAACAAGTTGAGACAATAGATCAGTAGGTAAAGCGACAGACTAGGAAAGAGAAGACGACTACTAAGTTGATAATCAAAGGTACGAAGCTGAAGAAAAGAAAGTCAAGAATAAACATGTGACATTTTGCACATCATCTATTACAACTTTTATGTACGTTTATTATAACAAATACAAACAACTACACCATACAGATGTATGCAAAATCCGAACATTACGTTTTGGCTCTACATAAAAAGTAATTTTCATAACGACTGCGCAATTTGAGATATAAATCAATCTTATATACAACTATCTACAACTAAATGTGTGGGAGATTCTATGCATTTTGAAAAGTGTCGCACAAGATCAATCGTTTTGATTTTAATAAAGAACATGAAATTTCCCTTTTTTTTATATTTTTGCCCAGAGTTAA
Organism: Lingula anatina; assembly: GCF_001039355.2. The sequence goes on from NW_019775794.1 coordinate 68,349, forward strand.
AAGAGAAAGTTGAAGATTCGAAGTGAAGTATTTTACAGCAATCGTTCAAAGTTGACATTGGAGTATTTGTCTTATGAGTGAGCCAAAATTTCACCAAGGGACATTTTTATCCAAAATTCAAGGGTGGTGGCAGTATGGAAAATTCAAAATGCATATGATCTCATGTAATCGTTTCCCCCGCACGCGGGTACNATATTTTTGCCCAAAGTTAAAAGAGAAAGTTGTAGATTCGCAGGGAAGTATTTTACAGCAATCGTTCAAAGTTGACATTGGAGTATTTGTCTTATGAGTGAGCCAAAATTTCACCAAGGGACATTTTTATCCAAAATTTCAGCAAGGGGGTGGTAACAGTATGGAAAATTCAAAATGCATACTATCTCATGTAAACGTTACCCTGTACGCGGGTACACACTCATGGCCCTACAACTTACTCTAGGTCGCCATGCTGATGATAACACACTACACCAAACAGCAGTCAAACATTATTCAATTTTGTTCATATGATGAGTGCTTTTCTTATAGATAAATGAATATGTACCTCATATTTTGCGTCATTTTTTCTTCTCTTTAAATTTTAAAATAGGATTTTGGTGATACAATTTTGAGTGAACATAAATTTACGCGCCGTGCGAATCAAGAACAGCATGAAGACATGGTCAGTTTACAACCTTATCCCAGTCATAGTCATTTTAAGAACAATATGTAAACAAATTTGAAAAGGTTATGCAAAAACAAGTTTACTTAAAATAACTCAGAAAATGCTAATAAACTCTACAGTCACTGGTGTTCAGTGGTCAAGAAACACTCAGTAAAATAACCCAACAGCACGTGCAGGACTGGCACCTAATCAGGCCTTTTGTTCTCATCACCCCTTGATCCCAGCCGAAAACTAAAATTAAAAAAGTACCAAGTACCGAGATAAACGAATTTGATAAGGATTTTTCAAAATTCCAAGGTGTAAAAGGATGCGATAAATGCCATTCCTACATATACATTTAAAATGACAAAAGATGCCATAAGTAAACACTTTTTGCAATTTACTGTTTCCCTTTGTGAACATTTAACATTTTCGCTTTGTAAGGAAGGCAAAAAGTCAAATTTCCTTCTTTAATTAAAAAAAGCACATTATTTTCGAAAAAAATTACCCCAACCCCTGGTTTGATTGTCTGAAAATAAAAACATTTCTACCCCCTCCCAGCAATAAAACTATGGGTCCATCACTGATCAGACATAGTACTAGTATATCAAAACACCGGGAACCCAAGGAAGTTTATTCTTACCATGTGTCATAACTGCATATTCACAATTTTAGAAAGACCCGTTTTAATACATGTGGGCAATTCTGCAATAACTTGAGCACATTTTACAATTTTATACTGCCGTTAATTCTTAAGTGTCATAATTTGGATTACGTTTATTGTAGATTTATATCTCGGTCATTACAACCCAAAGCAAACATTACATTTCAAACCAAAGCAAATGTCAACCATGCAAGTTGACTATACGGCAGACTTCGACACGCAAGACAACGTTGACATGGGTGCGGGCGCTGGCGAACACGAATCTGATGTCTTTTCTGGGAGTGCGTCCAATCTCATCGCAGACGGTTGTTACGAGGCACTGAAATTAAATGAAAAATGAAATAAATTAAACTAAATTCATAATAATATCTAAGGAATTGACAAAGTGAAATACATAATATTAATAATAATCTTGATAGGTTTTTTACTTTCTTAGTTAAACATTATTTTGCGTATTTTGTGGGTAGAGTGATATAAATTCAGGATTTCATTGCTACACGTGCTTATTATCTTCAGAATGATTTTACCAATTACTTTATACCAATACATCCATACTTAAATAAATTCGTAATCCGAATGCTGGCACTTTAGCTCATCTTTTTTTTAAATCAAATAGTTAATGCAAGCATTTTATTTCAGATTATAATATCAAAGACGGTATGTAATCGAAATTGCAATCAGGAAAAAATGAAGTCAACGGGGTCGACAATGCCTAGCTAATATACGTTTGCTTTCCTGGTCGCGGCTATTTCTCTATAAAATAATTTGTTTATTGTCAGTTAGCTTTAATAAATAGGATATATTTGTACAGGTCACTGTCAAAAAATAAAAAAGTCACCCATTGGTAGCAGAGAATGTTACAGTAGTTACCTGCTTTGTCGTCTTGCTTTGTTTAAGACAGAATAACGCGTTCAGACCTTTGGACGGCTGGAATAATCTTCTCACTTCTTTATGAGTAAATACTTTCCTTCTGGAAAAAGCAATATAAAAAGTTATTAAACTTTCCAAGCTTATTTCAGCATTCATGTCAATGAAATATATCCAAGACCCATTACGTCTAAAGTGGGAAATGCATACTTTTGGATAAAATATCGTCAACATAAACCGATCAGTGTTGTCTTATATCATCTATACAGTACTTACAACAAATTACATCAGTTCTCAGTGCCAAATTTCAGTCTACGTGTAGAAATCGTGGCAACGTGGCATATGAGACTTCTTCCTCTTCCTCCTGACCTTGGTCCTATCTGAATACCTCTCACCAAAATGCTCACCTGGTTTACATAATAATAGCACTGACTGTGGGATTGTGTTAGAGAAGACACGATGCGGCTTAACGCAATCTAAACGTTATCATCATGTTATTGCACAAACAAACCATTTTGTTTTGTCCATCTATAGACCTTCATCCCAAATAAATGAGGTTTTTATTATTAAAGCATCCAAATTAAAACATGCTGTCGCCTATTGCTCTAGCACTGTAAATATTTAACACTAGAGTTGTGGCGACTACGGTATGTAGGCCTACATGTATATCTAACATTTTAATTTTTATGGAGCAGTACATATGAACCCAAATATGCTTCTTAGAAAAAATAAATCACATAAGAATCAGTTTACTGAGTTACGCATCATTCGCGAAAGAATTGTTTTCTGATTTCATTGTTTGTTCTCTGTTGTCGCGACTCTGTGGTTGCGTGCGACGCTGTATATGTGCGCACGCTNTTTTAACATGCTTATTTTCCATTTTCTCTTCAAAGCTAGGGGGTGGTATGCTAATCTCTTAATCTTATTGCATTCAGCAAGAGTCCCCCTGATCTACCTAGACAGATAAAGCACTGAATGCACTCTTCTTTTTATTGGGACTGAGTTCTTAGACCTAAATATTCTTACACAGTCATATAAATAAAACAACAACAATAAATAATAATTTTTAATATTTATTTATAATTAAAAGTTGGTTGGTACATTTATAATGTTGAAATGATAATTCTCAGAAAAACAAAGGTCAAATATATTTTCAAAAGTGCATTAAAATTGAAAGTTATGAATAAAGTTGATGAAATCATATAATTACCTAATATAATATAAGTATGATAAATAGTGACAAAAACTGCACTGTAGACTTTCAATTTAATTTTCAAATACATAAAAACTGTATTCATAAACATTTGCACAGTACTTTTTACTTACATTTTTGCATTAAAAATTCCCCATGTAAATTTATATGTACTTTGTAATATTTCATAAGGAAACAAAAGTCTGAAATTCACTGCAAAGAGACTGTAGTTTACCACTTTTAAAATGTTCCCTATCTCATCACTGTATATCATGTCCACAGTGTGTTCAGTGATTTCTATATGAGACTACAGATACATATATAAATATGATCATCACTGTATATCATGTCCACAGTGTGTTCAGTGATTTCCATATGAGACCACAGACACATATACAACTATGATCCCCACTGCAGTGATGAATAAAAAAGCCACATCATATATATTATCTGGTTGGGGTTATGTGTGTTAATGAAATATCTTAAATATGACAGTTAGGCCCCATTCACAATAGATGATCTGAGTGCTAACTGATCTGCCAACTAAATATGGCAGATCACACTTCAAAAGAGATGACGCTGATTCCTGATGGTCTCCCTGCCTCCACACACGCCACATAACAGATTAATTCTTGGCTGCGAGGTTTAATTGCTAGGCCCCTGCAGTTAGTACTAGGATCATCTATTCTGAATGGGGCCTTAGTGTTAAAGTAACTCTCAAGTGGTGAAAAACTGGAATATTTTTATTCATCAAGTATCCTTCATCAGTTTTGTATACATACTGTATAACAGAATGTGCAAAAGCTACTGATAAGTAAGTTGCATATAAAAGTGTTAATCAAAAGTTTTCAAAGAGATTCACCAGGTCCAATGTATAATTCTGCATTATTTACTTGTCTTAAAAATATGTCAATTTTTACTTCTGACTTATATAAATGTAATCAAAGATATAATTCATTTTTCAGATACATAAAAAAGAACAATACCTATGCCGGATATTATAGGAAGTATGATGCCACAGTTACGTCTTATCTACAGAATCGCCCAGAGTTTTTTTACTTAACATTGTATGAAAAGAATAGCCAGTGCATCCTATCTTGAGGACAGGGAAGAAGCCATTTTTGTGGTTGGTCCTGGTAGGTGTCAAATACAAAGTGAGACCAAACATGGATATTGGCACACTTTCACTTTTGGATCCGGAGAGGTTGCACCATCTTGTACTTGCCAGGACTGGCAATTTAATGGCTTGCCATGCAAGCATTTGTTTGGTATATTATGTTTTAAAGGTGTGAGCTGGGACCAGCTACCAGCCAACTACAGGAACTCCTCATTTTTACTATACTGTAGTACAATGGGATCACAACAGTAGTGAACATACTAGTATAAAAGCTTCAGTATACTTACTACAAATGTTGTTTAATTCTTTATTTAAAGAAATAATAATAATATGATATTATGCATATTACTTACACAAAATTGCTGCAGACATCTTTTATACTTTTAAGCACTGCTTAGTATAGGCAAGCCTAATAAAAATTTATCTTTGGGCAAACCATAAGATGAACAATTACATAAGACTAGACAGCAAAGCTGGCAAAATATACAGACACAAAACATGTTGCAACAACAGTTTAATAGACTTTTTCTGTGACAGCACCAGGCATATACAATTATAATACACCATATGTAAATATGAATATACAGGTCAAGGTTTATGGGTTTGCCAATTCCAGTTTTACCATTAGTTATATAATAGCTTCTTTCAATACTTTAACTGTACAAGTCATATGTATGTGAAAATATAATCAAATTCTGCTTATTTTTAATTCAAGCAGCCTTTTACTAAACAAAGCCATTCTGCATATTGGATGTAAAACAAAAACATGGTTTGGTAACTGTGGTAAGAAAGTCACCAAAATACATACAAAAATAAAATAAATTATGACTTTTTAAAAATTTTTACTCAGTCAAAAGTGGGGGGGGGTGGGGGGGGGGCATGCACCACGTTCAGAATGAACACAAATTTACACCAAAAATTAGTATGTATGGTGACTCAGCTTGGATACCACTAAAATTTAATAGTTGGTTGAATATACTTTGATTTTTGAACAATTTTTAATACTCGCCCAAAATGAATGACTTGTCAAACAGATTTTTTTTAGAAGATTAAAAGCTGGGGGTAAAACTGGTGCTCTGAGGTAAGAGAGATACTAAAATTCTGTAATATAGAAACCTATTTTTTGAACAAACAAATTGTAGATGTAGAATACATATAAGAAACTGTTTTATGAAAAATTCCAAATTAAATGAAAAAAAGATATCTTGAAATTTCCTAAACTTTGAACATATATGACATTTAAAAAAGAATTGAAAAAATATTTACACATAGATTTAAATAGAAAAGAAAAATAAATTTTTACTCAATTTCGAATGGGCATTTTGCCTTTGCATGTAGAAACTGGATGGTATACAAATACACCTGCAAATGAAAGAATATGCCAAGTATGCAAAAAAGAATTAGAAGATGAGAGTTATTTCTTACTTTGGTGCACTGCTTACACAAAGGAAAGATATAAATTTTATGAAAAGTTGGAGATTAAAAAAAAATGATACAAATGGCATTTCTATAGAAGACGTAATGGAAAAAAATTGAGACAATTAGCAAAATTTTTTGTTAAGATTTTTGATTTAAGACAGGCAAAATTGTATACAACAGGTGTCTTATAAGCCCAAATGGCTGGGTGTTCTATTCACATGACACGTTAATAAATGATGATGATGATGATGAATACCATTTGATGTCTGGGGATGGCTACAGGAACATGGACCCTATCTCCTGATGTCAGGGAGGAAAAAGAAATGGTTGGAGCCTGGTTCACAAACCTTGACAGCATTGAGACAAATCATCTCCAACAAAAGATTTCAGAAGGACATTATGTCAGGAACAAGTATTTTCCCAAATAAAGGTAGGGAGATGATATTGTAACAATACCCCCCCCCCCCCTCCGTTTGATGTCAGGGCGNAAAATAGAATAAAAAATATTTACACGCTTTATGGTAACGTATGTATCATTTTAACGTAACAAAGAAGAATGAGCGACGTAATAACATGCGTGCGCACATATACAACGTCGCTGACTTGATATCTGTAAGATTCTGCAGGGAGAAATGGGAGACATGGCCTAGTTTTTTACCTCTAAAAAAGTTTGCAATATACTTTGTCTTTCAGTGGTCCCCGATTCTTTAATATTACCAATGTTATCACTTTGAACCGCATAAAACACTTTTAGAAGTAAAAGAATCATATTAGAAACTATCACTACACTTTCTTTTTATCATTTTATTTTTATTCATCTTAGTATTGCCACTGACATATCTACTAGTGCCTCAATTTAGGACTCATTCCCAATGACACTATTGGTCTATGTAAGTTGATCCAACTCCACAGGGACTATCCCTAAATGCAATCAGATTGACACGCCTCCTTTTGTTTTTAACGTGCTTTAATAATGACCATATTTTCTGTTTTCTACCCAAAGCCAGAGGGTGGTATGCATACCTAGAGAGATTAAGTGTATTCAGAACAGCAGACTTACAGATCCACGGATCAAATATGGCCGACCCACTTGAATGCTCGTTGCATAATCCCTGTGGGGAATCTGTTCTGTGTCTAATCGCAAGCTTGTTAGTTGCCATATTTGATCCGCAGATCTGTAAGTCCACTGTTCTGAATGCACTTATTTTTGTTGGAATTGAGCTCTTAAACCTAATATTCTTAGACAGTCATAAATATAGCAACGACAACAACAAATAATGATAATATCATTATTTAATATTTATTTATAATTAAAAGTTGGTTGGTGCATTTTTAATGTTGAAATGATAATTCTAAGAAAAACAAAGGTCAAATACATTTTCAAGAAGTGTGTTAAAATTGAAAGTTATGAATGCAGTTGATAAAATCTTAATTACCTAAAATAATACAAGTATGATAAACAATAACAAAAACTACTTTGTAGACTTTCAATTTAATTTCAAAGACTTATAAAAACTATTAATAAAAATCTGTACAGTACTTTTTAAATAACATTTGTGCACTAAAAATGTTCCCATGTAAATTTCTATATACTTTGTACATATTTCACATAAAGGAAACAAAAGCCTGAAATTTACTGTAAAGAGACTGCAGTTTGCCACTTTTAAAATGTTCTCTCTCTCATCACTGTATATCATGTCCACAGTGTGTTCAGTGATTTCCATATGAGACTACAGACACATATACAACTATGATCCCCACTGCACTGATGAATAAAAAAGTCACATCATATTATCTGGTTGGGGTTATGTGTGTAAATGAAATATCTTAAATTTGACAGTAAGTGTAAAAGTACATGTAACTCTCAAGTGGTGAAAAACTGGAAAATTTTTATTTATCAAGTATTCTTCATCAGTTTTGTATACATACCTGTTGTAAGCATAAGTTTTACCCCCTACCCAGGTTCTGTATGATGTTATTTGTCAATGAGCACATTTAGAACAGCAGACAAACAGATCTGCGGATCAAATATGGTGACCCACTAAATGCTAATGCTTTTTGCTTAATCCCCATGGGAAATCTATTTTGTGTCTTATCAGGAATTTTAATTTTAAGTGACAAGCTTTTTAGAAAGTTGCCATATTTGATCAGGAGATCTGCTAGTCCACTGTTCTGAAGCAGCCAATGAAGCATGAGAGAGAAAATATAACAACAGCTATAGGAGTTTGAAATTTTCATAGTATTTAATTTCTCTTTCTCCCTTCTCTTTATCTATGCCTCTCTACAACTTCAACCTGTTTCTCTTAAATAAAATTCTGCACTAACGAGCTAAATTAAATAAAAAATCATTCTTTGATTACAAACAGCTCCAGAATTACCAGGTGGGAATTTACTAGGTACCAGTGCTTATAACTGGCATTAACAATTTGATGATTCAGTCATCATTCTGAGTTGCTTTATCCATTATTAGTTTATTAGCATTACTTTAGGCAAGCCAACTCAATAAATAACTTTGAGATAAAAATAATATTATAATATTTAAGATAAAAAATGTCTTGTCTTTTGATTCAATTTTATTTTTAAAAATTAACAAAAAATTACAAAGTAAGCAACAAAAGTAATAATTAGTGCTCATATTTTATAAAGACTACAATTAGTGTACATACTAGTATAAATGCTCCAGTATACTTACTGCTAAAAGTTAATGACTTATTTATTTAAAGACATAATAATAAAATTATTTTCTGCATATTACTTATACAAAATCGCTACAGACACCTTTTATACTTCATCATCTTTGGGCAAATCATGAGATGAACACTAACATAAGACAAGACAGCAAAGCTGGCAAAATATACAGACACAAAACATAATATATGTTGCAACAACAGAGTTTAATAGATTTTTTTCTGTGACAGCACTGAATATATAATGTTATAATACATCATATATAAATATAAATATATAATGTATTATATATTTATATATGATGTATTATATATAAATATTAATATATGGGTCAAGGCCTATGGGTTTGCAAATTCACCAGTTTTACCATTATTTATATAATAGCTTCTTTCAATACTTAAAAAACTGTACATATTGTGTATTTGTAAAAATAATCAAATCCTGCTAATTTTGAATTACAGCAGCCTTATACTAAACAAAGCCTCTCTGCATATTCGATTTAAAACAAAAACATGGTTTGGTATTTATGGTAAGTCAGTCACCCAAATACATGCAAAAATAAAATAAAATACATGCAAAAATAAAATAAATAAATAATGTGTTTTTAAAATTTTTGTCATAGGTGGGGGGGGGGGAGGGGGGGCATGTTCAGAATGAATACCAGTGGATGTCTGGGGATGGCTACAGGAACATGGACCCTAACTCCTGATGTCAGGGAGGAAAAAGAAATGGTTGGAGCCTGGTTCACAAACCTTGACAGCATTGGGACAAATCATCTCCAACAAAAGATTTCAGAAGGACATTATGTCAGGAACAAGTATTTTCCCCAAATAAAGGTAGGGAGATGATATTGTAACAATACCCCCCTCCTATGTTTGGTCTACAATACCACATTTCCACCTAATCTCTTTATGTGTGCTGGGCAGCAAATTAAATTGCCACTGCGGTTTAAAATTTGTTGAAAACCGTGTTGGCAGAGCATTATAAACAGAAGCATGCTCCGAGGACGGAGGAGAAGAAGAGCCCATCAGTCCTAGAGATCTTGGAGGAGCCCCCACTGCTGGTGGACATAACACCTGGGGAGGAGGCTACTAGTACCCTCACCCTGTCCCCTTTCTCCAGCCCCAGGTCAACTGGAAGGAATTTGAAAGTAGGACCACCCCCTGAACGAGATGAACACCCAAGTTCGTCGGAGGAAGAGGAAGAGAAACCGCTGAGTAAAGTGAGCCAAAGAAAAGTAGAGGAGGAAGATGGGGAGATAGATATGGTAGCCTTATTCCGAAGGATCAAGCGAATTCATGAGAGAGAGGTCTGCTACCCGGACGGGAGAAGAGATATTGTTCGGAACTTTTATTTTTAATAGAAAAAGAAAAACAATATAAAGAGCGATGAACAGTGTGACGACTAAAAAAAGCGAAAAGCAAAAAGGTCAATAATGTCTTGTTAAACTTACAACGGAGTCTTACAAATACGGAGTGCCAACAAATACAAGGTGGATTTATCTGCCATGGTAAACATGTATTCATATCCATTCATTATTTCATCTGTGACACACCTGTCCCGGCCTTCATTAAAATCATTTCATTTCTAACTTTGATTTTTGTATCTACAGAGGCCTCAGCACAACTCAAAATTACCAGTAAGTTGTGGCAAATTTATTCAGCTTTCTGTCAATGTAAGCATGTAAAGAACTTTGCCTTAAGCTAGGAATTTCACAAATCAATTCACAGTNCCCCTCCGTTTGATGTCAGGGCGGAAAATACCACATTTCCACCTAATCTCTTTAGATGTGCTAGGACCCTTCCCTGAAAGTGACCGCGATAACAGGGTAATATTGGTGGCGAGTGACTATTTCACCAAATGGGTTGAGGCCTTTCCATTACCTAACTGGGGGGCCATGAGGATTGCCAGAACTTTAGTGGAAGAAGTGATTGCTAGATTCGGAAAACCAGCCAGTTTGCATTCAGATCAAGGAAGAAACTTCGAAGCAAACGTTCTAAAAGAAGTTTGCACTATTCTAGGCATCTACAAGACCAGAACAACACTGTTTAATCCAAAATCAGATGGTTTGGTAGAACGCTTTAACAGAACCTTGGTTACAGGCATTGCAAAACTTCTAGAACACAGTTGACATCAGAAGGATTGGGATGAGAAGATCCCCTTATTCCTTATGGCCTACTGGAGCTCACAACACGACAGCACCGGCTAAACCCCAAATTTAATGATGTTAGGGCGCGAGATTGATTTACCGGTACACGCGATGATTGAGGAACCTCCGGGCTCACCTGCTTTACAAACCGATTATGCCTTGCAGTTGCGGGAAAATTTGAGTAGTGTCTGGAAACGAGCGAGAGAGAAGCACTAGAAGAGTGCTGTTGTACAGAAGCGTTACTATGATTCCCCAGTACATTGGCAAGTGTATAAAGTGGGAGAAAAAGTATGGTACTTTAATTTCAACAAGAAAAAGGGTGTGAGTCCAAAACTTCAGCCAAAATGGACTGGACCATACGAGGTGGTAGATCGAATTTCAGACCTAGTATACCGGATAAAGCTTAGCCACAAGCATAAACCCAAAGTCGTGTACTACGATAATTTTAAGTTCTGTCACTAACCCCAGAGTCCATGGTTTCAATCGACACTTGGAGAGTCTCGACTTAGAGACTTACCTGAGTCGTGGGACTTCATGTATTCTGGATTTTCCATTTTCTGTTGCTTGTCTCTAATACTCCCCCCTCCCTTACATACCAGCAAAGTTGTTAGGTCAGCCTTCCAGTACCTCTCACAGTAACTTACTCCTCTCCTTTCCTAGACATGCCAGGCTGTCTGTTCTGCAAGAAATCATTTACAGACCGAAGCAACCGCAAGCGCCATGAGAAGAGCTGTCTTAACTGCTTTTGCGGGTTGAAATTTGTTGACAAGAGTGTTGGTGGAACACTACAAAAGAAAGCATGCCCAGAAGAAGGAAGAGACGAACCCAGCAGGTCATATTATCCCGGAAGAACCCCCACTGCTAGTGGATGATACACCTGGCGAGGAGGCATCCCTCATTCAGTCCCCTTCATCCAGCCCCAGGACATCTGAGAGAAAGCTAGAGGTAGGAACACCCCCTGACGAGTACCTAAGTTCCCTGGATGGAGAAGAAGACTGGCCAAGCAGCAAAGTCCACAGGAGAGAAGTAAAAGAGGGAGAAGTAGAGATGGATATGGTGGCTTTGTTCCAGAGGGTTAGGCGATTGCACGAGCGAGAGACGCGCTACCCTGATGGGAGGAGAGACATTGTTAGAAACTTCTATTTTTAATAAAGAAAAAAAGAAAAGCAATAGAAAAAAAGATGAGAAGTTTTACGAATAAAAGGAAGAGAAAAGAAAATGATCAATAAAGTCTTGTTAAACTAAAAACGGGGTCTTATTTTGATTCCGGAGAATCAAATTTAAAAGGTTGGGGGTAGTGTAACNACCATAAAATAAGCCGGTTATTGAAAGAGATTAAGAATTAAGCTTGGTTTTGGCATAGAAAGTGACATCATTTTAACATACTTTTCAGCTTATTGTTTGTGTGTCAGTAGCACAACCAAAGTGAAAAAAGAAAAACAAACAAACAAAAAAAAAAAAAAAAAAAAAAAAAAAAAAAAGAGAAATTTTTAGAAAAAAAAGAAAAAAAAAAAAAAAAAGCAAAAAATCTTTTTTAAACAAAAACCGGGGTTATTTTTGTTTCCGGGAAACAAAATTAAAAGGTTGGGGGGTGGTGTTAAAAACCCCCCCCCCCCCCCCCCCTTTTTGCATTCCAATACAACATTTTCACCTTATCTCTTCAGAAATTCACTATGGAAGGGTTAGCGCTTACGTACCTGCCCTCCACCTTTATTTGATTCCCCCTACTACAATTGTTTCCGTCAATTGTAAGAAATTTTAATCTAAAGAAGACAAAACTACCGATACAGTGCATCGATGATGCATGGAAGCTGCCATATATGTCACTTCATGCTGACCTACGCCGTACGCGAAGCTCGTGCTTCATGCGACTGATGACGTCGCCGCGTCAGAGTATAAATAGAGAAGCGCCCTGATGGAAGCGTCCTGTCTGGCTGTCTATTCGAAGGTACTGGTATAGAGGAGAGAGAAGAATCCAATAGAAAATCCAATAGAAAAGAAGAGTCTTAGGGCAGCCCTTAGGGGCTAGCCCGCTTCATTTTATTATTTATTTTTTAGGGGGGAAACCCGATAGGTAATTTAAATGTTCAGTAGATTTAACGGTAGATTATAACTGCATTTATTCCATTGCTAGATTAACGTAGAAGCTTTACTGAAATTTTATTTCGATGTAGCCCCAGTTTTCATTACTAACTGTAACAGTTTATACTGAGTCCGATTATGGACACGGATCAGTTAAGTTTGTTATTGTTACTGCAGTTGTTTTATTGACAGCAGTAAGTACTTAAGTTATTTTCACAGCCGTCAATCCCTTGACAGCAGTGTGTAGTTAAGGCTAAGCGTAGGGAAGTTTGTCTTTATTTTTATTTTTATTATCTTATGTTTGCTTATTTTCCTTTCTAACCATTCCATGTTGTCATTTAAAGACATTTCAGTCATCGTTAAGGTCATGTTGTCTTCGTAGACAACGTCAGTCATTTCATGTTGTCATCTAATGACCGAGTCATTCCCGTCATAGTTAAGTTGGGATTGTTTTTAGGAACAACGTATGTTGTCGTCTGAGACAACGTCAGTCATTCCATGTTGTCATCTACTGACTGCGTCATTTAAGTTATAGTTAAGTTATGTTGTCTTTTAGAGACAACGTCACGTTGTCGTCTGAGACAACGTCAGTCATTCCATGTTGTCATCTAATGACCGCGTCATTTAAGTCATAGTTAAGTAAGGTTGTCTTTAAGGGACAACGTCATGTTGTCGTCAGAGACAATGTCAGTCATTCCATGTTGTCATCTACTGACCGCGTCATTTAAGTTATAGTTAAGTCATGTTGTCTTTTAGAGACAACGTCACGTTGTCGTCTGAGACAACGTCAGTCATTCCATGTTGTCATCTAATGACCGCGTCATTTAAGTCATAGTTAAGTTAGGTTGTCTTTAAGGGACAACGTCATGTTGTCGTCAGAGACAATGTCAGTCATTCCATGTTGTCATCTACTGACCGCGTCATTTAAGTTATAGTTAAGTCATGTTGTCGTCTGAGACAACGTCAGTCATTCCATGTTGTCATCTAATGACTGCGTCATTTAAGTCATGGTTAAGTTATGTTGTCTTTTAGATACAACGTCATGTTGTCGTCAGAGACAACGTCAGTCATTCCATGTTGTCATCTACTGACAGCGTCATTTAAGTTATAGTTAAGTCATGTTGTCGTCTGAGACAACGTCAGTCATTCCATGTTGTCATCTAATGACCGCGTCATTTCAGTCATAGTTAAGTCATGTTGTCTTTTAGTGACAACGTCAAGTTGTCCTCAGAGACAACATCAGTCATTCCATGTTGTCATCTAATAACCACGATATTTCAGTTAAAGTTAAGTTCTGTTGTCGGTTAGTGAGAACGTCATGTTGTCTTCAGAGTGAAAAGCTGGCCAGCTCTTTTAATAGTCTCTCCGCCTCTCACACGCCTCCCCACACGTTGTCCCTGCGGGGGGACAGTCATTAAATCTCGGCTCCATTGGGACGACACATGGGGAGGCGTGTGAGAGGCGGAGAGACTATTATAAGATAAGGCAGTTTTTCTTTCATGTACGTCTGCCATATTTACTCCCCAGGATTTGTAAAGCCTGGCTCAACTCGTTGTGAATGCGATCAAAGTGTTTCGAACAGCACATCTGATTAATTATCTATTGTTTCTTATACACTTTTATTCTAATATTTGTATATTTTGTATAAAATAACATTGCATTCTATACAAGGTCTTTATCACATACATAATCACAAATGAAGTACTTTTTAGGTGATTTAATTTCATTGTCATACAAATTATTGGCCATAACTGTTATTATGTGTACTATATTTTTATTCAGTTTTTACTTTTACCTTATCATTATTCTGGTACAATTTACACCTTGTTTATTTTATGGTTAATGGAAACATTCCAAATAGCTGTTTAGAGTGCTTTTACACATGATTTTTTTGTTGTTACTGTAACAGCCTTTTGCTTTTAGCATTTTTTACTATTCCTTAGAGCCTTGTACAAAATGTGTATTGGTTAACAATACAATTATTTAGACCAACAAATGCTGGTCTGTGAGAAAAGTTATATAAAATTAATAAATATGCTGAAACAAGTTTCCCTAGTTACACTTACAAGACTTTTATAGAGTAGAGTGAAATCAGTGATGGCTTCTGCGATAAAATACTGTAATACACCACCCCTCCCTCTCTTCTCTATAGCTAGGATTTAAAAAAAATAACAATAACTTTCCCATTTACTTGTGCCACACCACAAGTATTTATCATATAACATGTTATTTTGTAATCGACTGTCTGCTTACCTGAATAACAATAACTTGCTAGCAGATGAGCAAAACGGTTTCAGGAAACAGATCATGTGAAGATCATGTCTTTGCACTCAATAGTATTGTTAAGAATAACACACAGGTATTCGCAGTGTTATTGATTTTAAAAAATGTTTCCATTACATTGACAGAGATATTAGTTTGTATAAGTTATTGATAAATGGGGTAGATGGAAAATTTTATCGAGTATTGAAAAACATATACTATCAAACAACTGCTTGTGTCAAAATCAATGACCCGTATATTGACTGGTTTAACTGTTGTACTGGTGTATGGCAAGGCGACAACATCTCGCCAACTTTATTCTCTATTTTTGCAAGTGATATAGTAAGTGAAATTAATGATCTAGGAGTTGGAATAACGTATGAAGACAATCAGGTGTCTGTTCTCCTATATGCAGACGACAACATCTCGCCAACTTTATTCTCTATTTTTGCAAGTGATATAGTAAGTGAAATTAATGATCTAGGAGTTGGAATAACGTATGAAGACAATCAGGTGTCTGTTCTCCTATATGCAGACGACATTGTACTGGTAGCACCATCAGCACGCATAATTAGACTACTATTGACACACCACACTGCACCTGCGGTGCCCTGATACTCCTCTGCACTTCTTTTTCAGATCCCCCTCACTCAATTTAAGGTATCCTCCCCTTTACCAAAAAATTTATGAAATACTACATGAACGTAAGACCTCTTTTAAAACACAAAAAGAAAAGTTGTCCTATTTCTCTACGGCCATGGATCTCTATCAACTACCCAAAATGAAATGAACTTCGAAACCATTGCAAATTTTCTACTCGAAAACCTTGACATCACTCAATAAGCACTATCTTTTCTCTACTTGACATAACTGACTTCATTTTATGATTTCATGCAATTTTCTTTGTTATTAATGTAATCCAAATTGTATTTAGTTGTGTTGTATACGTAAATTAGTTACGATCCTTTTCTTCTCCCTTTTATTTTCTTTCTTTCTGTATTTAATTATTTCTGGTAACTTTTGTGTTCCAATAATGAAATTAGATCTCTAATGTTTGTATTTAGCTGTGTACGTTAACTAGTTATGACCTCCTTTGATCTTTTTTTTGTTATAATATATATATATATATATATATATATATATATATATATCAGAGTNAACACCACTTTCAAATAAATTTGTATATATATCAAGAAAAAATTTTATATAACTCCCGCTCTTTTTAGTTCATTTTAACAGGTCTGCTTGTGTCATCCAGCGCTGAACGGAGATTAAGAAAGAAGGTTGGCTGGGTGAAGAGTGGAAAAGACTACTGCCAGCTTGTGAGGACTGTCAGCCGTCCGAAAACAGTAAACTGGTGTCAGGAGGTCCTGGCAGTAAAAGACAAGTTTGAGGACAGTGTTTTCTGGTAAATAATAAGCAAAAATCTACAGATCTGCATTCAATATACAACATATATGTTGTTGATTTCGTGCATATGTTTCAGATCTTTTATTCTGCTCACTTTGTAAATTCATATATATTAGCACCATTGTTGAAAAGATATACATACAAACATTTACAATAAGTTTTCTTGTATTTAATTTTTGAGTTAAATATTGTTTTATTTAATAATATACTATTTGTTCATTTACTTCAGATGAGTGTACCGTGGAAATGGACTCAAACTGCTGACATATTTTCCAGAAAGTGATAAGAGATGAAAACTGAAACGAAATTAGCCTGCCATACCCACTACACAGCAGACCTAAGCACCCGTACAAGGTCCATGTATGGGCAGGTTAGACGCTACAGTGAAATATTAATACTGATGTGAAAAATGTTTACTTCACTTGTAGAAATGTGATGAATTAAAGGGAAGTTTGGCAGCTGAGTCTATAACCTAGTTCCGATGGGATTCACTATGTAATTTTGGCTATACTTGTACAAACCTTGGATTGAGTGCTGCATGAGCCGACGAGCCTCGGATTCAATGCTGCACATAAAATCGCATTAAGTCGCAGATTCAGTGCTACATCTTCGGCAATTGATTGTGATTGGCCAATCATCTTATCCAATCACAGTAACTAGGTCGTGACATTTGGCCCAATCAGGATGAACTAGGTCAGGCGTTTCCACAAGGTCCATGCTGCCGCGTTTAATGAAGTGAGCGATACGTAGTATTCTTTCTCACATTGCTCTCACGCACGACATTCGCTAAAGAACAAACAACAGATTACTTTCCAATTCGCCACTGTACGATTTTGATCAGCAAACAAGTAAGTTTTTCCTTTTTCAATCTATTTGCGAGCTTTTGACTTACGGACTTACGATCACCATGGCAGTTCTCGTTATAGGTCATTCATTTGTTCATAGGCTTAGTTCATTTCTCGACCAAGGTCAGGACGTACGTGCAACGAAAGATTTCGGTTTTCCCAACTCTGTGCACTGGCACGGGATAGGCTGCCGTACGGTCCCTAAACTAGTCAGGTACGATTTGGGGATCCTTCGCTGGGTATGACCTTACTTGGTCGTACTTATCATTGGTTCTAAAGACCTGTCTGACCGTAGTGTTTCTCCCTCTAACCTTTGTAAGGATATTGAAGAGTTAGCCTGTCGTTTTCATGACGAATTTGGTGTTTCTCATGTGGTGGTGAATCAAGTTCACCAAAGACTGCGTCCCCATCACCCTTCTTTTAATGATCAAGTTGACCAGCTCAACATTCATCTTGCAGACTTAATTGCCCTTAAGAAATCCATTTATTTCCTTTTGGAAGAACGTAAGTCTGCGGAAAATGACCTGGCTTCACATCAAACCAGACGGGGTGCATCTTTCGGATGTGGGCCAGTATAAACTGTATCGTAGTCTGCGGGGCGCCATTATTAGGAAGGCCTTCCGGCTTGGCATTAAGCTTTCCTAATCTCTTCCAACTTCATAGTAATTCAGTATTATCGTATATCAGTTTCTGTTGTGAGATGTGTGAGATGCTTTAAGGTTAATTTGACAGGTGTCCTTCAATTATAACCATACGCATATATATATATACCTTTATATATAGGGTGTTTGATGTAAAAAGTGCAAAATTAAGAATTTGGAAGTGGTTATAGAATGAACCTTGTAATTGTTCCATATGATGACTGACTAGCTATTATGATTAGAGAAGATTTTGATTTCTAAAAACTTTTTGAAAAGATTGCATTAAAGATATATGCTTATTTTTTTGTTTAGAGAAAAGCAGAGTGGTTGGTTTGGCCAACTGGGCAAGAACTGGCATGTGACTGTGGTGATCTTCTGAAACAATTCTAATTAGGTTTGTGTTATTATACAGTTAAGTAAAAATTTCATTGTTAACTGTAATTATATTGCTAATATGAAACCTGCTATTTCTTTGTATTAGTATAACAGACAAAACATATATTTACATGTATTTGACCTTAATTTTATTTTATTTCAGCATAGAACATTTACATTTTGCAACATGTGAAACAGGAGTAGTTTGCAGTTGCCTCCATTTTGGAGAACACACTTGAAAATGTTGCTAAAGGGGTTCCTCAGATTAAACAAGCCAGCATCAGGTACCTGTCCATTTTATTTACAAATGCATGAATGAAAACAGCTAGCTAGTGTGTTTTTCATTCTGTTGTGTGGGAATAAGGATCAATGCATTTCCACTCAAGGTAGACGTTTACAAAAGATATTTACTTTGACATATGTATTACTAAATTCATTTCTGTAAGTGTACAAGTCATGCATTACCATTGCCTTTTAAATATATGAGGAAGCTGACTTCTGTCAAAATCATATACATGACATATGTTATTTGTATACTAACAATCATCCTATTATAATTACTTGTAGGGGTTGATGTCTGCAGTGAGCAGAGAAGAGTTGGAAGATATTATTGTGGAGGTGTGTGATTGGTCCTCTGCAAATGGCATGGATATAAGAACACTCCCTGAAGAAGAGTGGAGATGTCCCCCCAAGATCCCTAGCCATCTATAAGTGATCAGCCAATGAGGTGTGTGTGCGAGCATTGTTGTGGGAATGCCCAGTGAGGCTGAAAGGATTTGCTGCAATCAACAGCATAGTTTCAGGAGTGTAGATCCAGTAAGCATAAAATTCATCTGTTGCTTTTATTTTTAGATGGACACAGAAGACAACAGGTTTCTTTGCAAATCTTATTCTGCCATGTACTAAGGTCTGGATGTTTTGCCACATAATTTATCAAACATTTACTTAAAATTTGACTCCCTTTCTTTTGGTTCAGACTACTTTACATCAAAGTTTAATAGAGAAGACAAGAACTGTACCGTTGTGGCGTCGCGGGCCGGTGATGATGGTGAGATTACAGATTACAGAGATCTCAGGTCTGGGTTGATTTCTTTATTTCATAAAGCATATACTTTTCATCAATGGTAGGAATATTCCACATATATTTGCAGTTGTGAAGTGGTACAAATGCATTGATAGGCAAGACATTCCTCCCCCCTTTTTCGCCATGGCTCAGAAACAGTTTTATCATGCCAGGTGCTGCCTCTTTCATTCCCAAGCAAAGAATTCTAGAGAAATGTGCCCATGATTAGCTGACTCCATCATTACAAGTTACTTAACCTTTAAAACATTCAAGTATTTTATGAATCCATTAATCTACTATTTAATCATATTTTTCAATTTTATTTGAGTTTGAAATATTATTTTGTTTCTTCTTCCAACAGCCTGTCTGTATCCAGTTTTATGGCAGAAACATTTGTTGGTTCTGGTGCCATTGTGGCCGTGGTTGGTTATGATCTAATGGTGTGAAACACTTGGTAATATGCCTTTTATATAGACACATGTATATGATGTGTTAAGGGTTGCCATTCCTTGTGACATTGTCCTGTTTTTCCTCATTAGGAAAGTGCTATTTCTGATATTGGTTAGTCACCTCTATGATGTTTTAAAGTATTGTAGGCGCATAGATTTTTTAAGTCTGTCCAGATATATACATCACATTCACTCATTAGGAAATTCTGTGAAAAGGACATGAAGTTCAATTTCAATTGTGATTACATGGCTTCCAATGAAATATTTGTGCCCCATAATTTTTAGATTCCTTTTTAAACAGATTCCAAAAGTAATAGAACTTGAGTCCATAGAGAGCGGAGAGAAACAGGACGAGGGAGAGGAGGAAGATAAGGTGACTATGTCAAAGAAAAGACAGAGAAGAGAGGACAAAGGAGCAAGAGGGAATAAAAACAAACGATTCAAAAAGGTGAGAACTCTGAAATTTTCATAACACGTAGCCAATTAATTTTTAATTGATTGGACATTAAGGTCAGAAATTTATTTATGTCATCATACTGCAAAAAATAATACGATGTGTGCCATTTTTCATTTCAATTGTCATCTGTTAGAAGAACAGGAACCCACAGACAGAGGAAGAAAAAGGTGAGAAATACCACAATAATATTATAAAACGTGGATGACCTGTTCAAAACTAACTAATAAGTCATTTTGGAACAAATATTATAAGTTTGTAGCCTAGAAATGTTGCACAATAGCTTTATTGCAATGTTCCTTCATTGTTCTTTCTGTTCTTTTTTGTTTGTGTGTAATTATCAAAGTTTTTCAAAACTTTACAATTTGAAATTCATGCATTCTGTAATAGTTGATACAATATACCAAAAAGTAAAACTCTTCTCAAATTATGTTATTCATTTCAGGTACCAATGCTTTGGAAGTCAGCAAAAAACAAAGCAAAAGAACAAAAGACGAAGGAGGTGAGCAGTATAAATAACATTTTTCACATGCCATTCTTTCTTCGTTAACACTTTAACTAGTCCAAAAAATATAACTATCTGTATTACTACCCCATACACAATGAAGCTTTGAGGTGTTTTACTCCTGAGGCAGAAAGCAGTACGTGTATGTATAATTTTATGAATATTTGAATTACAGGCTCCTGAAATACTTGCAGCACGAGACCCGAAGGAATATGACCCCCTCCCAGTGTCAGATAACACCTGCAACTGCCTGGATGCCATAGCAGGACTGAGGGCGGAATTAATGGAAAAAAATGGACACTGTTATGGAAATGCTAAAGACAGTTCAGTCACAGACTGCGACCCCACTGTCCTCAACACGACTCATCCGTGCCATCCATGGAAGAGTTACTAGAACTCAAAGTACGATCCTCCAGCCCCGGAAACTTCTGTGTCGGTTAATGGGAAAGATTTTCTCCAAAAATGAGAGGTCCGACCCCAGGTACAATGTATACGATTCCCAGGGTAGAAGCAAGAACAATAAAAAGGCAATGTGCCCAAATCATATAAAATTCATTAAGGAAAACATAACTGAGATATACCTGCAACATGCAAAACAAACTGGATTAATGAAGCAATTAGTTCCAGATTCAGAAATTGAGACATTCTATTTGAAATTAGCAAAGAAAACATTACCTCACAACAGTCACTGCTATTTGGACACAGTTATGCAGTAGGGCATTTTGTCAGCTGTAATCTTTTGGATGGAACTAGAGAACTTATAGAAAATATTTGTGGCCCAATCAAAAAGGTACAACAATTTTGCCGTCTTCTCATGAATGGCATTACTTTTCAATCTCTTTCATACAGGAACTGTGCAGACCGCAGAAAATTTCTAATACGTGTAATTATTTTTAATAAAGCCGCGGGCATGGGCACGTAAGTAGTTATGTAATTGTTCCTATCACTTTAATTGATCCCAGTCAACTTTAATTTTATCTCACTTTATTATCCTTTATCGAAAGTTACAATAATTTGCAGCCGTGCGGTCTGTCACGCCAATATATAAGGTATAAAACCAGGCAGCCGCCTAGAAATAAATAGTTATAGATTTTATAACTAAGCTGTGGTGTTGCATTGCTTTTCTCTCCTGGCATAACCCAAGTCAGGAATCGTGGACCGAACCTTGAATATTCAGCAGACGGATTAGAGACCTTTGAGTAAAATATACCCTGCAGTATCTGTAAGAACTCAGTACAGGTTGGGTGACACACACGATTCCGTTTTGGGATTTTTGTTATCATGGAGAGATTTGAAGCAGCGCGCAGTGAAGATGGCTGAAGGACACAACAATCAGGAACAAGACGCAGATATCCCGTCAGGTACGGACAGGTTAGCATATACTTTGGACATTTTGGCTAAAGATTTACAAGGTTAGCAACAAAGAGTAATTAGACAAAGTAGGATAGATAACGCATCATCAGGCAATAAGTCCGTGTGACGGAAGCATCCCATCGGAGGTCTGGTCTTACATAGACAAGTTAGACGTCTTAAACGAAACAGTACACAATATTCCGGGTAGAGTAGTAAAATATATTGCAAAATCTGCAAAAGGGGCCTTGTGAGTGGATTTGGAAAGGTTTTTAAACTCCAAATCCGACAGAAACTGGATTGCTTGGCACACACTACGCAATCACAGCAACAATTTCCAGCAACAATGTCCACCACCCATCTGAAGCTTCCGAGACAAAACGAAAAAATCCTAAACAAGGCCCAGGTGATTTGTTATTTAGAGCCCAACTACATGACCACAACTGGACAGCTATATGGCTTCTCCCAACTGTTTATGTGGGAAACCCGAAACCATTCAACATTTTTCCTTCAGTGCCCACTGAAACAGAGGAAATATTGTGATCTCTACGAATCTGTTGAAGATATACTTGGTGGAACCTATGCATATTTCAGAACCCAACTAGATAAGATATCCCTGTTCCTACATGGCCATAAAACACTAACATCTGGACCAAATGATAAAATTTTTGAAATAGTGTCGAATTTCTTAATGAAAAATGTCTGAATCTTCTTCCATATCTGTTCTGGCGCCTACCACTCTCTCCTGATGGCCTATTGCCCCCCCCCCCCCTACAAATACCTTTCCCCCTTGCCCTGTCCCTCACTCCCCTCAAATGTCACTCATGTCCTCGTCACTGTCTTTTCCTTGAATATTATAATTTTTTAAAATAATTATTATCTTATTATCTTATATTAGTATCATTATTATTATTATTATTATTTAATTTCAAAGGTGAGCATGTAATGCCTTGGCGAATTGCCACCTTCAATTATACTGCAACAATATTAAACCTTCATGAGAATTAAGTTGTTAAAAAAAAACACACACACACTACGCGAGCACATACAATTCTCTTCTCTTTCGCCACACGAACCAGAAAAGCAAAAATTGGAGTTAGAAATTATTACACATAACCCACTGACAAATGGACTGGATGAGATGACCAACCAAACTCTAAAAGCACAACTGAGCTGTAGTGTTTTATGTCACTGCTGAGAGGATCCTGGGGTTCCTGTGTGCAGGGGCGGTCATATTTAATAAGTACATCTCACAAAAGATGCCTCCAGATCTACACAAGAAAGCTCATATCACGCTCTCTTCTCCACTTGAAGAAAACGTCAAGAAAACTCAAGCCACGCTGTCCCTATTATACACCCACCAAACACAAAACGTTCTTACAAAGTGGAGAAATGCAGTATATATGTGATGTGGGAAATCAATGTTTTATCAACGTGGTATCAATGTTATCAGTGGAGCACCAACATGAAATCCAGGTGTCCATTAGGTCTCAGTAGACAAGACGCTTGTAGTCACATGCTTTTAAACAACAAAGAGCAAATCTCTCTAATTTTGGAACCTGGTATAAGGTTATTATGAGTAGGGGCAGTGAGGTCACCTGTGTCTGGATCATGAAGGAATGAATTTCTTCAAGTTCAGTGTCTCTGGCCAGAATCAGTTACAAGAAATTATTTCACGTAAGAAACTATAGGAAAAGAGTTCTGGATGGTGGCATTGTTAGTTTTAACACATTTAAATTTTACGATGCATTTACACTGGGTCAGGCTGCATTCAGGATGATGTCAGGTGCTAAAATAATGAAGTCAGTTTGCATTCAGAATATTGCATACTGTGCCTCCAATAGTAAACAGCATACCATGTAAGAGTTAGTAAGTAATGGGTGGTTTTAACGTAGAAATTTCTAACCTGTGTACATGCTTTATTAGGGTTAAAGAATCTAAAAGGATGGCAGAAAGAATTAGGCTGCCTGCATTGGGTGCAAGAAGCACAGACTATTCTATGCGTGATTAATGGATGAATATTGTGACTAAGTTTAAAACTTTCTTTTAATGATACAGAGACGATACCTCAGCACCTGAGACTCTATTAGAAGAATCATCCAAAAATTGGGATCCAACAGATTGTGGGCAAACTTCGGCCTCAAAGGGAGAAAGAGAAAGAGGCCATTTAGCAACTTTGCTATTTGTGCAGTAATTATCAGTAAGTATGTTTATTTATAGAATACAAAGATAAATTTTATGTTTAATCATTACAAACTTGTGTATGTTTCATTTATTACTGTGTGATCAAGTTATTCAGTAATTATTTTTATTATTATTTTAATAATCCCGAGGCATATAGGAAAAACAACCCCAAGGTACATGTAACCTTGTTGGTGGTAGAAGAGGCCATCAGTGAGGCTTTTAAGTATGCCCCCAAAATGCAAGATGGCCCAAAGTACAAGGTATGTGTATCAACTAAGGTTAAGAATGAAATTAAGGCCATGTGATAAGGATATTATAAAAAAATTGTGTACATTTTGTATACGAAGCAATTGGCATGCTATAAGGGCCATTAAGGAGCCACAGTGCCTTATAATTTATAAATACCTCAATGAAGGAGTAGGTGAAATAGTAATGGGAAATATGTTTAATCAAATTCCATCAAATGCATATTGTATACTTAAAAAAGAATAGATAATAGTTTTGGAAGAGGTTATTTGATTACCCCGTTCACTCACTTGAAATAAATATATCTTAGGTAGGTGCCCTCACAGAATGTTTATATACCAGTATATTTGATGTTACTGATGTTGCTGCTAAGACTGCATTATTACATTTGAATGAAGAGTATGTATCTATTCCATTGCTTTAATTTGTGAAAATTAAATAAATTATTGTGCACGCGTGTTTTGTCATACAGAAGGAATATTTGTACAAATTCAGTTTTTTTTTACATGATGATTTGTTTCTCACCAGCAAATAATTTTGTGTGTGTGTGTAAATGATATAAAAATAATCTAAATGAAAATGTTATGCAATGAAGTATGAAGCTAAAGGGAAGTACCTTCACTTCACACCAATATTATAAATCTTTCTTACAATCAACTTGTATGAAATGTGCATGTTTTTTTGGGAACAAACTTCTTCTGAAACTGCATTTGATAATTTTAACAGGGTAGTGTTCCATCATGTATGCTGTTGTTCTTTTTGACAAAACAAATGAGGTTGAGGTGGTGCCATCATCATGTTTAATGGGGACAAGTGTTTGTGGAATGACCATCTGAAAAGTACAACTGTTACAAAGGCCACTGAGCCTAATGTGTCTCCAACTGCTGATTGGAGGCCATACAGTGTTACAGTACGAAGACAACAAGGTTAGTCTTTAAAAATTGCCAAAATTGTGAGTGAACTTGATGTTCTATAATTGTAGAATGCTTAACCTTCTAAGCTGGATTTGCAGATGACAATCAAAAGGCATGCCAGAAGTGTAAAAATTTGGAGTCCAGGCTGTCAACAGACCTTGAAACAACAGACACAGAAGGAGAAATAATTTGTATCACTATGCCATTGATATTCTTGCAAGTGATAAGTGTCTGTTCACCTCATCATAAATAACACATGCTTTTTTGAAAATGAATAGCTCTGTGCATATGTTATATTGGTTAAGTATCAGGTTACCACTTTAATATACTTGGCAAAACAAGTTAAATACCCCTCAGTTTTGTTAATGTACTGTAAATGAATCGAGTTATTTGTATTATTTAATATTTTTATGGGATTGCTCATTTTAATATTTTGTTTTGCATTTTAGATAAGACTGAAGAAGAGGATTATAGGGCCTTTAATGTTGAGGGCAAGGTAGGTATGAAAAGAAAAGGTAATTTCCCTTCCTTGTCACTTAAACAGAGAAAGAAACTTTCATACAGTAGGTATGACATTTCTTCTAAAACAATATTAAGTCAAAGACATGCCTGGTTGACTAGTAATGAAATAAACTTAGTCCATGGAATTTTATCAGATATGTTCCCAAAGGTAGAGGGCTTTCATGGTACTTGTGCCCTTGAGTTTGTTAAAAATGGTCATATCTTATCCACTCCCACTTCTTCATTTGTGCAAATAGTTTATCTTAACTCCCATTGGCTTACTCTTTCCAACATTAATAGCAATATTAGCAATTGTGTTCAAATTCCAGACCTTAGAGACCCAGACTGAAGGGTAAGATTGCTGAGATCGTTGCCTCATTGCATTTTGCTCCATCCAAGGAAATTGTTTTGGAGCACATAGATGTTCAGGAGCAAACTGGTGATAATGACAGTGGTCTTTATGCCATTGCTGTGCTTTGGAACAAGACCCGAGGACTTCATTTGGGAGCAAAGGGCAATGAGGGAACATCTCAGCAAGTGTTTTGAAAGGGGTAGTTTGGAAATGTCCCCATATAGATCAGAGAACAGCCACCATACAAGACCAAAATTGTCTGAATTTCCAATATATTGTCATTGTGGGCAGGTCTATGATAGAAACCAGGACTGGATTGAATGTGAAGACTGCCTGCAATGGTTCTATCGCAAATGTGAAGGGATCCAGTCATCTGCCCTGGAGAATCTACAGCACACATTGGCAGTGTTGCAACTGCTCTTAGGGTGGTATTCTATAGAGCTGTAATCTGTCAGATAGACACACCATACCAGTTGGGGGAGATTCTTGCTAAGTGCGATCATTGCAATTAGCTTAAATGGCTGAGTTACTGAGGAGAAGGTATGCATGTACGACAGAAACCAGGACTGGATTGAATGTGCAGACTGACTGCAATCAATTAAAGTGCATCTCAAGTGTGAATGGCCCCAGTCATCCACCCTGGAGAATCTGTAGCTGTCACTTTGTGTTTGTACATAAAAATCACAGAATATTTATTTATGCCAAATTGTATTTATAGTAATGACATAAAAGTCACTTTTAGTTTCCATTAAGTATGTCATGTAACTCAGACAAATAAAATACTTCACTGAAAGGAATTACTGTTTTTAGCTTTCCGAATATAACTCAAATGTGTTGACATTAGTCTTCATCTTTACAGCAGCAGGCAACAAGACCATAAAACCAAATATTTGTGTTCAAGAAACAATGAAAATCACAGATAAAGTAACACATGTCCAAAGCTTGGACATTATGGAGTCATGAACAGTAAGTAAAACATAAACAAATATTATCATTGCTATATTACACCATACACATTTCATACTCTCAGACTAGTGAACCTTTTGACTAGCAAACCTTTGAAACAGCTGGGCATTTGCATCATCAAACTATNGTTTAATCAACCTTCTGACTAGCAAACCTTTGGAACAGCTGGGACATCATCAAACTATCAGACCAATGAACCTTCTGACTATTGAACCTTTTGAACCATTGGATCTTGGCATCATCAAACTATCAGAACAATGAACATTCTGACAATTGAACCTTTTGAACCATTGGATCTTGGCATCATCAAACTATCAGACCAATGCACCTTCTGACTATTGAACCTTTTGAACCATTGGATCTTGGCATCATCAAACTATCAGACCAATGAACCTTCTGACTACTGTCATGCAATTGACAAATAATTTAACAATGAACTAATAATAATTTCATAAATTCACAAGATGACAATATTTAGTAATTAAAATAAATATCAGAATCAGAAATTACTTGAATTTGATATACTCAGGAAATACTGCAGCATCATATCCAAACTGCTAACGATAACAAAACAATATCATAAAATAATCAAATCATACAGAGTTTCTAGAGGAATTCAAAACAAAAATACAGTTTACCAGTTTTAGGGTAAACAACAGATGTGTCACAAAGTGCTGACTATGGCAATGACACTGGGCAGACACAGTGATCAGAATATAGACAGACTGAAAGTGTCTGTATATAATAAATATGTGATAAAATTTGCAATTGCACCTTAATGACCTCACAATAACAGAGATCATCTATAACACATGATATCTGCATTGAAATATATATTCACTTTTAAACATTTTCACTGGTGCCCTTTTCTCTTCAGTGACAGCTTATTGTCTACCAAAATCTCACTGTATATGCTACCTCTACTAGTACTGTAACAGTTTCCATGCATATGGGGAAAATTAATATAACACATTACAACTGAGCTGAAATATCAATTCACTTCTAAGCATTTCCATTGTGTCTATTCATCTTCAGTGATAGAGATTTGTCCAAAACAATCTCCTTGCTTTATATACCCTGCCTCTATAGTTTCCATGCATATGGGGGAAATTGATTCTTTGTGTTACCTGGAACCCACATTTGTAGTGTAATTGTACTGTTCCATATAACTGGCTCCACAGGATCTGCTGTGTTTGGAAGTCTTGTTCTGGGTGGTTCTGGCATCACTCCCTCTCACTCAGTATAAAACTGACCTCTTGGTCTGCCAGCAGCTCTTTACACAATTCCAGAAATGCATTTTCTAAAAACATCAATGAAGTGAGTGTAACTGTTTGCAATGCAACTGAATCATCTCTGTAATATAGTGCAAACTATTATTAGGAACCATCTAATGATACACTATTCATACATGTATATATAGAATGCTTTTGTAAGATGCACAATATCATTTTTGTATCACCATACTTGATATTTATATCTAGATAATGCTCACATGTAATGATGATCAAATTAAAATATAAGTATTCATTTTATGTTTTTTGCACTTAATGATAATAAAACTTAAATTCACATTACAATTAAAGCAGTGATATATTAATTTTATTCATAATAATCCATGCTTTCTATATTGAAATAATCATTGGTGTTTGTGTCTCTACACAAAGGAAAGAGGAGAAACAAATTACCTATCCTTATTTGCACAAAAAACCAACCACAAATGTTTGTCTGTTATCTGCAAGAGGTCCAGTCACCTGTTTACAATGGCTGTTCTGCCTCTGGCTGTTCATTCATCCTAAAACTTGCCACATCCCATGTCTTGCACAACTGGGGGAGATGAAGATGTTTCTGTTGCTGCTTTTTTTATGTCTGCTTTTTATAAAATACATTCCTCCCATGTTCAGCCAGGTTTAGTCAGTTCACCTAGAAGACACCATGCTGTATGGAGACTGGAGCTGGAAAAAGAGACATGACAATGTATAAGTGAAGGAACACAAATTATCTTAACACAAAGAAAAGACAAAAAACCTGACAGTCCACCAGAGCCTGTTGGGAAAAATATTAAAACTATGGTACACTGCCAAGTGCCCACCTTATATGGTAGACATCATTGTTGTGGTGATTGAACTGTGATAAGTTAAAAATGACCTTGTCATTTGAAGACTACTGGACACAATTGTGACTGCAGAGACCAGCACATTCTCAGATTGAACACAGTTAAATAAACAGAACTCTGCCAAATCTGTTGGAATTTTTGTGAAATTTTTACACAAAATGCTTAACAATTGTAAAAAGCTGGGATAATTATATCAATTGACTGTGACTAATTGAAAGAAATTTTCTAGGAGTAATTTGAGTCACCAAATAAATTACTAATAAAAATGACAAAATTACTTAACTTAAAGGAAACAAAAAATGTGATAATTGGTTTCTTTCTCAATGGAGGAAGTTTAAGAGACCAATTATATATTGTCACATGACTTGTAAAACAATATCCACCATTAGTTTAGTGTAGCACCTGCAAGCAGTCCAGTTACTGTCATGACAACGGGTCATCCCAGGGAAGTAATGACTACTGCTCCACTTTGGGTCCAATACATTTCATGCCAAACTGACCACATCAAGCAGGCCACTATGGAGACGCTTCACAATGTACAACAACTGTCAAACCATGTGTGTGAACTAGGTGATAGATACAATACGAGTCGCCGAGCTGTACGTGAAATATTACGAGTGTATTGGCGAGCCGCAGGCGAGACAATACACTCGTAATATTTCACGTACAGCTCGGCGACGAGTGTTGTATCTGGCTTAAACCACGGCCTCTGATTGGCTACTACACTAGTAGTGCAACACACCGTGGAACGCACTCGTACATGACGTGCTTGTATGTCGAATACAGCACGGCCGAGTCTTTTGTTCTACGCGCTAGCCG
The DNA here is from genome assembly GCF_001039355.2 of Lingula anatina. The sequence continues at coordinate 98,613 of NW_019775794.1, forward strand.
TGGTTTAAAAAAAAGATAAACATTCATTAAACAAGGCATTCAACCACTTGACCAATGATGATCAGAAGCTTATAACTATCTAGTACTTCAGCCAGCAAAGGAACATGTCCTTCAGCCACTGTATTTGAAGAGTGAAATGCACATGAAGTTCAACAATATTTTAATAGAAGTATTCATTTTGTGCATATAGCTTTAATGATTTAAGCTAAACAAATGCATCGTTGACAAATGAGAGGTGTGGATCAAAAATGCCATTAATGACTAAAAAGCTATAATGCACATTAATATTAAAGTTTGTTTTAAGTAGACAAGTGTGCATTATTACAGATACCCATGCTTTTCAAGTCACATTGAAAACTAATTAATCCAAAACTTGTGATAATTGGTGTTTTTGTCTCTACAGAGGAAAGAAAGAGACCAATTATAAACTGTTCCTTAAAAAAGAAAACAAACTGTTCATTTTGTGTACAACCTGCAAGAAGTCCAGTTACCTGTTTATCATGGCTGTCCTGTCTCTGACTCTTCACAACCTATCCTGAAACTCTCTGTGTCTTGCACAGCTGTGTGAGACGAAGGGATGTTCCTGTAGCTGCCGTTTCCTGTCTATTTCATATTAACAATGTCCCCCATGTTCAGCCAGGTAAAGTCAGTTCACCTAGAAGACACCATGCCATATGGAAACTGGACCTGGAAAAAGAGACCAAAGAATTTATTAATGAAGTGATATAAACTATCTTAATAAAAAGACAGAACCCTGATAGTTCACAAGAGCCAGAAGAATATTGAAAACTACGGTACACCTAATACGACAGACATCACAGTTGTGGTAACTGAAATGAGACAAGTTTAAAATGTCTCTTGGTTTAATTGGTCAGAAAGCACAATCGGGGGTAGCGCTAGCATTTTTTGCTTAGCCAAATCACCACTTTTTTGTCAATTTGTTATCAAAATGGTTATAATTTGACTAAAACAAGTCAAATTAAGCCCTTTTTATTTAGCCAATTTAAGCTAGCTTTAGCATTTGGCTAATTTTGCGTGTCAGCGCTACAATATTCTAGACAATATTCTTCTGATCGTGCAGCATGTGATATGTTGGTATCAATTGCCACTGTCATCCGCAACAAAGTCAATGAAGAGCTGATTATTTCACATGTGCTGAGTGTGTTGTGTGACAAAACCACAGACACAGCTGTTAAGAAAAAACTTATTTATGCCAGAATTTTAGACCCAGAAAATTTCAAGCCAGCCACCAAATTTATTTGTAATTTGGAAATTTATACAACAACCATTGGAAAAGCTACTTATGAAGAACTGAGTGACTTATTGGAGACCAAGCAAATTCCTATGAGCTTGGTAGTGTATTGTACTTTGATAGGAAATTGTTTTGAACTATGATCTGCCTCAGTTTCATGTTCCTCCCGGACGGAGGCAACTTCACATTGAGCATAGTGTTGCCGATACAGTCGAATATAAACATGATTACCAGCCAAATTCAATAAGAAAACAGTGTACACTCCATAGAATCTCATCTCCCATTATTCATGACAAACCACTTTTTCCAAAAGTGACAGAAAAAATGAATATTTTAGGATACCAAAACCAGTATGACTTAAAAATAAGAAGGACAGAGGGGAACCCAGCAATTTGCCCAAGAAATTTTATTTTGATGGAAATTGTGATAACTGGGAGTCTTTCAAAAATAGGTTTGAAAGTTATCGCCAATTAAAAGAATAGTTGGAAAATGTAGCCATTGGTTTCCACCTGAGGCTAGCCAGCAAGCTTTCTCATGGCAATCTGGACCAGGCAATTAAGACTTTCTCAGAGTTGGTTAAAATGCTGCTAGTAACAGCTTTTGGCGAGGTAGGTTTCGACCACACTGAAGCCATGTCTAAATGGCAGGATCAGGTTGAGTTGCTATACAGACTTCTGCCTTTTCTAGAGGCCAGGCATGTCCTGGTTGTGCACTGTAAGGGAGTGAGAGGGGATTCTGGACTGTGAGTTCGCCATAAGATCTCTTTTGTTTTATCTGAAACTGTGTGGCGTTGCGCAGTCCCAGAGGATCCATTTTCACTGCTTTACAGACACAAAAGCCCTTCTGGAAATTTGGGGAAGGCAGCAACCAAATACCTTTTTCGGTTTCACCCGGGTTGCTGCCACCTTTAACAAAAACCAATTAGCAGCACTTAGGGCGGTGCCTGACTCCAAACTTCTTTTGGAGTCTGATGCCCCCTATTTCGCTCGCAAAAAGGGAGGCCATTCAACACCTTTTACTATCTATGAAACGGCAGAGATTTTGGCAGGGCACAAAGGGATGGATGTCTCTCACATTTTAAAAATTACAACTCAAAATGGTACTTCCTTATATAAAAGGGAGTAACCAGGAATTTGGAAAAATTAAAAATATGACAAAACTTTAATTTTGGGCATTTCTAAAAAATTTTGTGAAAAATATAACTTCTTAGCATTATAATTCCAAAAAGAAAAATTCAAATTTCACTGAAGCCCATCTCCCCGTCCTGATCTGGTAGAGCATCGGAGCTATGAAAGTAACCATCAGTATATTTACCATATTCATTTATTTATCATTCATTATTTACTTATATATCAATTTACAGATACACTGATGCACAAGAGCACTATGGCACCTGCAGAACTTAGATATATATCTATCACTTATCATGTTATGTACACAAATTTATGTGTATTTCAGAAGCACTTATTGCATTATTGTGCATTCTATTGCAGGACGCAATACAGCACCCCAGCACAGTTTATATAATTAGGTACAGTGCACCAGCACAAGTGTTTATTTATTTCTATTTTATTATTTATTTAGTATTCTGATCTTCTGCCAAATCCTAGGAATGTCCCCAACTTTAATTTCACTTTTTGGCTTGCCAGTATTTATTTTTGTGGATAGACTATCACTGTATCAGTGATGTGACTAACTGTTGAATCAACAGTTGTCACAGTTTAATCCTATATTTTTTTCTCGTCAGACTATCACTGCGGTGATGTCGTTAGCATTAACGTCAGTCTGATCGGGGTTGGAGGCCATTGTTATTGAAAAAAAATTTTTTTTTTACATGTTTAAACATGTATAGTTATTGCTGGAAAAAAACTTACCTTTTCTGGCTCTTTTTTAATAAAAGTGGAGGGAATGTTGTGATCGAAGTTTTTTCCTTCCTCCACCTGGTCTGCTCTTCATGTGCCAAGATAGGCCATCACAGGTGAGTGAGTTAGGCCAGGTGGGGACAGCACGCCCCCTGCAGGAGATCGTCTACATTGTGACATCATAACTGTCACACATACATTGTCTCAGATCTCCCACTCCGAATCGGACGTGTCAAGATCGACGATCCCAAATATTCTGTCAAAGAGCCTAACAATAGCTAGTGATCACTCACCAATTCAGTAAGTAGACACAGTGAATACTTCAAATTGTATGAATTCCTAACATACAAAGCCATTACAACACTCCAGTTGGAGGACTATGACTTAATAGAGAGATCAAGATACTTGATAGGACGAAGTGAACACTACAAAAATACCCACAAATAACTTTTATAGTTAGGAAAAAACAACACAGAAACCCTATTGCTCCTTAATTCTGCTAGAACTTTTTACGTTTTACCTCAGATGTTCCCAGGAATCCAGATCTACTGTATAACACCTATAACACCAGGATCACCGGATCCCTTTATCTATCCTCTACCTCTTGTCTCTGAAGCTCCTTCCTCTCTCTCTCTCTCTCTCTCTCAAAAGCCCCGCCCAACTGTCGCTTTCAATCCCAAGACTTCCGGTACCAGATCACTACAACAAAGTACTCACCCTTTTGTCATCAAGGATGTCTTTGCATGCAGTTAAATAGATTCCAGAATCGTGGAATGTCCTAATGTTTCAGATCAAACTTTTATGGTAACTCTAAAATATATCTTGTCCTTGGAATAACGTTATTTTATAACGTGTAAAATTTTCCCGCTCCGCCTAAGCCCGACTAAGTAGGTCAAAGAAAACCCGCAGTGAATACTGTGTCGCATCTCGGTACATCCTGTCACAAGAAGCGCCGCAGTTTTGCTCTGCGTCCAAGTTGTTATATCTTTTGATTTTTCATTTAGATATGATATTATTGATTGAGAAAATATTTTCACAAAAAGGTAATTCAATTTTTTAATTGTTATTATTATTATTTTCTTTTTGCTTCAACTTTTGCTGGATCTCAGCTAACACAACGCTCAATTTGAGCAAATGGAGCATTTAAGGACCTTCACATTTAGAGTAATTACCATTAAAAGTATAATAAACGTACTTGGAAATATTCTAAAGTCAATTTTTGCCTAAATATCCTGCAAAGCTACTAGTACCTGTACTTTACTTTTGTAGACTGCGCTAGAGACTGTGCTAGTAGGCTTTATATTAGATGCGCGTTCATTTTTCTTCAAAACGTCTGAATTTTTTCCTTAATTCCAAGTATTTTTTCTCATTGCCTGGTAACGAAGGTTTTGCAAATGGCTTTTTAAGAGAATGCAGTTTTGTCGTGTTTCGTGTAAAACATTTGACTGTGCCCTATTAACATATCGTCCAGCTAATCATGGGGGCCCGCTGGGAAGGGGGAGGGGGGGGGGAGTGATCACAGTTCACGGCGACAGGAAATAAAATCATCAAATTACAAATCACATAAATTAACTAAAAACTTTATTCGTATCCCATTGAAAATGCTGGTCTGGCGAGCTGAAAATAACTATCATCGAGTATAATGACTTCGTTCCACTACGGACGAGAGATACATGTAGAAACCCGCGCAATTCACGATTCACAGGAATGGGGTGCGTCACATCTCGGGGAATGATAAGTGGATGTCACTTAAGGAAAATACCCAGCGGGGCCTTCAGTCCTTGTCTAAACTAAAATGAAGATTTAATTAATTTCTAAAATATTTCAAAACATTAAAGCAACTAAAATTAATGATCTAGAGCAAAAATATATACCACGAAGGATTTTTCAGCTTTAAAAAGATGCCTGATAGGACGAAGTGAACACTGCAAAAATCCCCACAAATAACTTTTTAGGGCAACTTTTTAGGACAAGTTATTTATTGTGTTATTTAAGATAAACATACTCTACATTTTCTGACGATAGACATTAGGCCTATACTTGCTTCCAAACAAGTACCTTATTTTTGTACTTTATTGAAAGTAAACTTTAAGGCAAATGTAAGATGGTGTTGCAAGCGACAGTAACGAAGGTCTAAGAATGACTGCATTTCGTGTTTTAAATATGATTAGCACATGTGCTCAGCTAACTTATGCAACGATTTTCGTGTGCATCGAAAGACTCACCAAAGAAACAGCGAGAGAGACAAAATGTTGTTATTATTCATCTACACAACGTACCTCCGACCATGTTGGGAATTCGACCCCCTTTAGGACTCAGATGATACCTGTCGTCAATACTGCTTCTACATAACGTAGAAAACGCAATCGTCCTTTGCACTCAAATCATAAACAGAAATCTTTCTTCAAAAATTATTAAAGACATCCTTACATTTTATACATGTCTATGAATACCTAGGGAAAACTCCATCTGTGACTCTGGTAGAGTGTACTCTCTCTCTCTCTCTCTTTCTCTCTCTTTCTTCAAAAAATATTTAAGACATCCTTACATTTTAAACATATCTATGAATATCTAGTGAAAACTCCATCTGTGACTCTGGTAGAGTGTACTTTCTCTCTCTCTCTCTCTCGCTCTCTCTCTCTCTCCGGTTGTCTCTGGCCGAATTCACAATCAGTTGATCCTCGGACCAGAATCAAATAACAAACCTCTTTTATGATAATTAACTGTTATGTCTATAAATGAAACTACATTTTTTCATTCGACAGCATCTTCCGTATCTTTACGAAAAAAATATATTGAAAACGCATCTGTAATGATTAACTCTGAAAGATGAAAAAATGCCTGAGCTTTTGGCTTGTGAACCTTCTTCAGGTACCAAAACAAGAATAAACAAGCAAACTACAGGGATGCGTGACGTATATGATGCATGTAAAAGGGACACGAAGTTAGAAGTGCGTGATAAAGGTTAACGTCTTGAAGATTACTTAATAATAAAACAAGACTAATACTCGTTGAGGTATTCATTGTCTCGATAAGGTCCTTTTTTAAAAGCGTCTAATATTTTTTATGAACTTCTACTCGACAATCATCTTTGTCTTGTGTCGCGTATGTATCCTTTTAAAATGGTGGCTGTTTGTGCTGTAGTGGTGCTTGATGCGAGCTTTGAGTTTCGAAAAGGACGTAAGGCAGCTTATTTCTATCGTTTTTATTTTTAATTATTATTATTTCTATTATATCAATTATCTTCACTTTTTATTACAGATACAAGCAAGGCAAGCAAGTAGTCTCTGGCAGTGAATCGCGAACTGCTGCTGCTACCACTTAGACATTAACTAGATATTGTAAACATACATCGGCACATGAATCAATAAGACATCAAGCAACTTTCATGGAAAATAAACTGAAATTAAATCTGGAGATTCTTTTGTCTTCATCACCATCATACTTCCGTCGCAGTCCGAAGCGCGAAGTTCAAACAGTGCACATTAAAACCGTAAATATAGGAGTCCTTAAGTAGGAAACATAGCGCTAGAGAACGGGTTTAATTAAGGAATTTTTGTTAACGGTATTGTCACTAATTTAGAGAATCATGAACAAGCCTGGATGACTCCGTCTATAACAAAGCAATTGAAAAGATAAAAAAAAAAACTTTTCAGAATTATACAAGAAAAAAATAATGAAAAGAACGAAGGCAGAATAAATTTTAATTAAAAATGGAATCTGAACAACAAACACAGCTTAAATCAAATGAACTTGAATATAGAAAACACAAACTCATGATTTTGACTTATATGCGTTATAATTAATGTTTAAAATAATATCGGTAGCCTACCTTGTCAGTGCACGGCAGGACTATGTGAAAACGACATACACCCTCCCCTACACATACACTAAAGACACACACACACACAGAGAGAGAGAGAGAGAGAGAGAGAGAGAGAGGGAGAGAGAGAGAGGCGCGAATGGCGCGAATGGGGGGGGGGGGGGGGGGCCAAAACCCAAATCCTCTTCCCCCCTTGCCCCCGTTCCCATTCCGGGTTTTTTAAAAAAAAAATT
>NW_019775794.1:105995-131757 GCF_001039355.2 Lingula anatina
AATCGTGAAAAAATCTGGATGACTGTCTATAACAATTACAGCAATTGAAAAAATTACTTTTCAGAATTATACAAGAAAAAAATGAAAAAAACGAAGGCAGAATAAATTTTAATTAAAAATGGAATCTGAACAACAAATACAGCTTAAAGCAAATGAACTTGAATATAGAAAATTTGCACTCATGATTTTGACTTATAATTAATTTTTAAAATAATATCGGTAGATCTACCTTACATGTTAATTGCCAATGCATGGTAGGACTGTGTGAAAACGGCATACACCCTCCCCTACACATACACTAAACACACACACACAGAGAGAGAGAGAGAGAGAGAGAGAGAGAGTCGGGAGTGGGGGGCAAATCCAATGCTTCTTCCCCGTTGCCAACGTTCTCAATTCAGGTCTTTTAACAAAAAAATGTTTTGTTGTATGAAATACAACGAATATAATACGATAGACTTTGGTCGAATAATGTAGCTGTGTGCAAGAAACCAAAAATATGCTATAGCACTATCAACAAAAACATATATCTGCTTGAACAAGAACAGTCACATTAGAATCCCCCCCCCCTCACCCACCAATACGCCCCCTTTCTATTGATACCATACAAAGTCCGCGTGTGTAGGAGTGTGAAAACTAAAAGTTCACGGATAGGATTTGTCATGTAAAGGTTCGTAGGGGAGTTAGGTGATCTCCTTTTGCGTTTTTTTATTTTTATTCTGCCAATTTTGAGAAGAAATATCAGTATCTTTCATTCCACTCAGTCAATATAAATGCAGATAAGCCAATTTTCTTTCTTTTATAATTCGTCAGATGTAACAAAATACAACATTTCGTTAAAAAACCTTTACCCCCTCTTGTGAATGCAGTGTGTCGTCTGCAGGGCATCAGCGTCTGCAACCACGCTGGATGATTCTCGCTTCCCGGGAGCTGAACAGTTAACGCGGTCTGAAAAGTTTTAGGGAGAGTCAGATGAAATAGAGAGGGACCGTGGTATCTACAAACTTTTACGTGGTGAAGCTGGAGTTGTGGGTTAGTTTTACTCTTTTATTTAAAAATTCGCAATATACTCTATCTTTCAGTAACTCTATGATACCAAAATATTTTTCTGGCATCTTGATACATTTTCCCCTTCTGCCTCCCCCTAAAATGGTCCACACTAAAAAATCAATAATCGTATGGCAATTTTATACAGGCAATTGACCTACTTTTATACCCATGCAGCTATTGGCGAGTATTATAGCTGTGGAGTGAAAACGTGATACACGTACGTCTGTGATATAAAAATTATTCTAATTATATGATTTACAAACTGTGTGTGTGGATCAAAATCGTTCCGATTTTTGAGCAAAAGGGGAAATTACTTTTTGAAAACAATGAAAAAATTGGAGATAGGTCAAAATCAGAAAAAAAAAGCATTTTTCTCTTAAATGCAAATTAGGTCCGCTGAAATAATATATGACCCGCCGGAAGTGATGTTCACGTCAAAGATTTGTAATGTTGATCTTGGTGGCCTTGATGATCTTAATGGTGATTAAAAAATCTTTAAAAAATCTTAAGTTTTCAGTTGTCGTCTGGCGAGAAAGAAATTTTCTGCACTAACACAATCATTCCACGAGAGATGAGCTGCAGACGTCACGGCTTTTGGGTGAAAATATTAATCACACGCGATATTAGGTTATTATTACGATATATAATCTAGGTTTAAAAGAAAACTGCGTATCTAATGTTTCCAAGTGAGTGAAAATGGATATCGGCAAACCATTACATTTTGAATGCATTTCTATTTATTTGTGTTCGACAAGGGTGAATTTTTTTCTCTCTTGCTTTTTATTTATTTATTTATTTATTTATTTATTAGCGAATATTAAGGAGAAAGCCGAGTGAAAGAATAATAACTACAGCAATCAAAATATTCAGAAGTAAGAAAATTTCAGAGATAAAAGTCTTGTTGGCCACTACGGTTCCTCTTGATAGAGGTTCACAGGAATATTTCAAGACAGCTTGTAATCGTATAAATTGATTAATCATCAAATAACGCACCTCTAAATTTTTAGAGGGCGAATAGTGCCATTTGGTAGGGTTTAGAACTATGATTCAACTAATCAAAATTCTAATTTCTAAACTGTGGGAATGGGGTCTAAGTTGAGGTTAACACAATAAGGGAAAAGCATACATGTAGAATATGTTTCAGTCTGTTTATTAAATTGTTTAACCAACTGGTTTTATCTAGGGTTTCAACAACTTGACACCTTTTTTTTAAACAAAAGATTGGTTTATCAAATGCAAAATATCTTAAACCTAAACAAGCATAATTTGCCATGATTATCCATGAAAGATTGTCTTCTTTTACAAACTAGTATTCAATATTTTTAAATATATCTTTAAAAAAACTTGAACACAAGGGTCAGTAAAAGGGAAAAGAAAATTCAGAAACTACACAAGGTAGATTTTATTATCAAACAGACTCATGGAGGCCTCATACCCCCATTGCAGAACTATGCCATGAGTCTGTTTGATAAAAGTTCTTGCACTATTTCTGGAATTATATCACTTAGTAAAAGGTTCCACTGGCAACAGAGCACCGAGTTTTTTAAAACTTGACAAGCTGTGTCTTCTCCTGCCTATGAGCATCCTCTCCAGCCTCATTTGCTGAGAAAAGTAGGCAGTAACCATACACACAAACTGCCTTAAGTGTCTGGAACACAAATAAGTCCTCCACCAGTGCCATTCCTACCAGAGCAGCCCAGTTGTACACAGCGCTGTCACTCAGCTCTCCGCCATACACAATGGTGAGATATACTGCCACAGCCATGGAGACGACCAGCAAAATGAATGCTGGATAGATCAAAAAGTGGGGCAACTTTCCATCCTGCTTTCTGTTGACCATCATCTCCAGTGACTTCAGCTCAGTGTATGGCACCTCATCTGATGGTTCTGGAACAGATTGTGTGGAAATGAATTATTGCCAAAAGTATGTGGAAGTTTAACTACAAACTGAAGAAGGCTAATATTACGCCTACTTAACACCATAATCACTGTTTTAATTACAATAAGGGCAAGGAAGCTTATGTTGAAATCAATGCTCTAAATATCTTCAAAATGTAAGCTGAAGCTGGATAACATGAAAATGCATTATCCTTTTTATATATATTCATTCTTTTTTAAAATAATTTACTGAAATGACAGACATTGATGATACCAAAAGGGACAATTACCTTCCCAAATATTAACTACTACATCATGTTTAGATGCCTGCTTTGGTAGCTCATCATCTTTCCTCTTGCTGTTGTCTAAAATTGCATTAAACAAGGGATATGTAAAGGGAAATATAACAAGGCAGCAATTGTTGATTATTATTGATAATTGATTGATTATTGATCCGGACCACCACCAAAAATTAATCATTGTCCTCTGGGCCCACTTCCGACAGTTCCTGAAAATTTCTGCAAAATCGGTCCATAACTTTTTGTGTTATGTGGATGACAGACAAACAGGGGTGAAAATATAACCCCCTTGGCAGAGCTTGAGGTAAATATAATTCCAATGAAGATGCTATTCAAACTTTTAATCTCTCAGTTTGATATATATATATATATATATATATATATATATATATATAAAACTTATTTGCAATATTAAACAAAATTTACCTGCATAATNGGTAAATATAATTCCAATGAAGCTGCTATTCAAACTTTTAATCTTTGAGTTTGATAATAAGTTTATATCTATATCTATATCTATATCTATATATATAAAACTTAGTTGCAATATTAAACAAAAACTGCCTGCATAATTATCACTGCTTCCTTATTATTAATCTAGCAGAGAGCTTTACCTTTGGGAGTTTACAGGGAAATATCAACAAGTGTACTTTATATAATCTCATTTAATGGCCTATTAATTAGACAAATTACTTTATAACACTGAAATTAGCTAAGTGATACCCAAAGGAAATTTACAGACTAACCCTCTCAAAGGTCTTTCAGGCCCATAAGTCACAACTTAAGAAAAGCACAAAAGAATAATGCACAAACACAGCACAAAAAGTCAATTTTCAGCTCTTTTACTCTTCAGGAAATGGGTCTGAATATTCTCTTTACAAGCCTTTTCAACGGTGTAAAGCTCTACCGGAAAGGTCAGGGTCTACGGGTTTACTACCCTTTTATGCCTAAGCTTAAAATTGTAGTTGCACTATTACTACGTCTTTCCGATCAAGTATAGGCGTCTAAAAACAACCTCTTTACAACTCCTTTCCGATCAAATATAGGCGAATTTTGACACGTCTTTATAACCCTTTTCCAATGAAGTAAATGTGATATGAGGTACGTCATTATAACCCTTTTCCGATCAAATAAAGGCGATTTTAGGTAAGTCTTAACTACCCTTTTTTAATCAAATAAGAACGATTATAGTTATTTTAATTACTTATAGCACTGATAATGTTTCAAATTCATGTAGCATTTCATTTGATGAGAGGAAGGCTTGTGAATTTTCAATTATAGTAATTGATTGCAAAAAACAACAATAACCATTACAATGCAGTGGGAATTATGTTTATAAAGCGCAATACAGCTACTATATTTCACAAATGGAAAGTAATCTTACACTAATTAATGTATTATTTTGTACACTCATTATACGCACACCCTGAACAATAGCGAATACCATTAAAAATTACCTAGTAAAATAATTACGCAAATAAATACGAACCACATTTAAATACGACTTTCCAGAACAAAATCAAAGCAAAAGTACAATTATAGGAATGTCACAGATTCATAAGTAGTCAGGCTTTTTCCATTATTTATCTGACATCTGGTAAACATATGATAAAAACGAAAACGACTACTACTTATCCATCGACTTAATGTATTTGCAGAGAGTGGCCGCTCGTTAAATAACATGCCAATTATGTGTGCCCTAATTGCCCGACCCCGTTTTAAAAATTACACTCATTAGGTATTTTTGTTCACATTGAGTAAGGCGATGAACCCTAGCTTCCAAGGAAAGATGAAATATTGTCACCAAAACCCCTACACAATTCGTAGGCTAAAGAAATAAAATAACATTAAAAATATGGGGAAATTAAACACAAGAGAAACGCAACACAACATGTACCTGAAATATCCGACTTACTTAAAGTATTTAATCAAAATCAAATAAATGCTGCTCAAATTTTAAGAGAAAAATGTACTTTCATAATAAATCTGTAGAAAATACAGCTATTTATTTCTTGAGGTGTGTGAAACGTTCATCTTATTTAGCGTGATTCGTGAAGCACCCAATTCACGCGACTTGTGAATGCAATTGTTTATTATCCGCCCTTCGTGAAACGAAGACATTATACCCGGAGATACGTGATTTTCAGGATATTTTTAAAATGCCTACTATCAGTGAGATAAAAATACACTGTGATTTGTGTATTGATGATTTAGCTTCCCGCGTACGGTGGTCATCCCCCCCCCCCCCCCAATTGGACTTTCAAGACTGGGCCTGAATTAAAACATATCAGTTTGGGATTTGGGATCACAGCAATATAATATACAAATATATGTTCAAATATAAGAAGTACTGATCTCATTGTAATAACAATATATATAAAAGAGTAAGTAAAAATCAATCACCGTAAAGGAGATATATTAACATTTTTCATGTAGAATCCCGTGATATTATCTAATCTACAACTGTGGACTCAAACCGTCCTTGCGTGTAAATTATTTTCCACACATCAATTTGAGCACTTCTTTAGCCTGGCAGACCGCCGCGTCAGATATTTCTGCCGTTGCCCCTTTCAACACCTTCCCCTTGTTCAGTGCTGCTATCGCCCTTTCCTTTTTTCTAGTGCGGTGTCCTTCTTAACGGTTTCTGTGAAGATATACGAAATGATATCAAAATATAATGTGTAATAACGTATTAAACATGGGTAAAGGGAACAGCATGTCTGACTAAAAAAAATTCAGACAAAGTATCATGATTGAGAATTACAAGAATGCATGTACCACTACAACAGACATGGAGAATGTAATAAAATCAAAGACTTGGTAATTTATCAACACACATTGAGAATCAATTATCAAAAATGAAAATAAATTAATATTATGAAAATAACAAAAGGAATAAATCCACTTACCGTCTTCATCCTCTCGTTTTTCCTGTACATTTACTTTGTACTCTGTCTCTGTGGCTATCTTCACACCACACCACATCCTCCCCTTTGTAGTTGCGATTTAATATTCGTTGTTTGGGGGTGGTCGGCTCATGTCTTAGTTAAACTAACTCTTATCAAAATAACACGATGCAGGACTGGGCCCCTGGGGACGTGTGTTTTGACAGCGCCCCTGATTAAAAGCTTTGAGATTGCTTTTGGGACGTTGGAGTTTAGATTGAAGTATAAAAGTCCCTTAGATGCGTTATCGCGTGTTTGTGAAGAGATGACAACGGTGATAGAACGTGTCCGTCTTATAATTCTGATTCGAAATATGTTAGATAACTATTTATTGCCGTATTCAATATATCGGCTGTTGTTTCACTTCGGTATGATGTGAGAGAGGTGTCTCGCCTCTGTATGTGTTTGACCTGAAGGGCTGACTGTACGAGATACGCACAGTGCGGCGGGGGAAACGAAAAAAATGGGGGGGGTGGACTGGTTGCAGAAAGCGCTTTTCGGTCAACAAGTGACCTTCATCAGCTGCAGAGCCCTGAAAAAAAAGGGGGGGCTGTGCTTAAACAAAGAAGTGAGAAACCAAAACACTTGGTTTAAGCCTTCATCACCGCGGTTGGAGAGAGGTTACATAAAAGGTTAAATAGCTTATTGGCCACCATGCTGCTTGTTATACTGACCTCAGCTCATGAGTCATCTCTCGACCATCGTGTTTCAATGTTATGCATGTGAAAACTGTGTTAATATTACTGGTAGCAATCCCCATAAAAATACAACCGAATCCGGCTGTCATCTAAAGCAGCTGGGCCTGTCCTTCTCTGTCAAAGCCCAGAACTTATAAACAAAATAGTCGTTTTTGACTTGCGGTGATTTACTTATTTTTATGTGAAAAATGAATCTCTATGAAGAAATCAGTATATTGCGATACGATACATTTTCATTAGCAGAAACCGTGTAAAAGTGACACACGATGCACGTTTAATGTGCAGTGATTCTTCACTTACGTGGTTTAACCGCCCCTTCTCTTCGTCACCCACTGTGAGCAAGATATCATCATCAATAGAAAAGTACTCCTGTTATATACGTATTACGGCACATCATACTGATAATGTTTGCTATATATCAACATATTTATCGCTGCTTAACCTTGCGAAATTACAATGGTCTTATAGTTATTCAGTTTTTCAAGCAAGTTTTTTTATGACAGCTAGTTTAGAACTAATGGTTTACTAATGGTTCTAGACATGGTCTATCGAGCGAAATTTTATCGCGGGATGTACTACGATCAGTTGTGGGGCAATACTTATTAATAAAAAAAATGTTCTAATTCATCTCCAGTCAACATTGGTATTAAAGTATTTTTGTTTTCGTCTTTTAGCTGGATGAAATATTGAAGGTGACCGTGAAGTACATTGTTGTTAGTCGGGCTTTGTTAAAACTTCCCCGGCCACCAGCGCATAGAGTGACACATCTTTATCCTTTTTTGTTTGTTCTCCGCTCAGTGTTGATTAAATATTAGAACTTTTAACGGTCACCCGCTGGTTCTTCCAACTCCCTTATTAATTAAAAATTGGTTGCACCACTGCACAGGCTGATTCAGTGCATGAGCACTACATCTTGTCCATTAGTGTAATGAACTTAAGATCTATTTAAACTGCAGCAGTCTAAATCGCGATCGTCAAAGGAATCTTTATTAATACACCTTATTAATTGAAAAAATAAAAATTAAAAATACACTGACTGTGTATCATGATTTCAGTGAAATGATTTTTACTCCGGAGACATCTTAAAACGTATCCTATAAAATCCAGATTGTAAGCGCAAGTGTGATTAACAATTTCTATAGTACAAGCGACAAGTTAAATGCTAGTCAGTTACGTGTCCGCTAATTGACTTGGATTGCTGCAACCAGAGTTGCATTATTCAAGGCCACGGCCAAACTTTTAATAATCAAACAGCATGTCCTTTGACCAAGTCTTATTCATTATAATTCATTGCAATTTTATGGAAATAATTTATTAATAATAATAATTTATTGAGCACATGAAATGAGTGTACATTTATAGGCTCTCTACACTACTTATTATAATATACTTAAGTTTAAATACATGTACATAGTAATAATAAAGTTAAAGTATAATACCAGGTGTTATCTCAATTTGGATAGCTTCCGTTTTCTCATAGCACTGTTTATAAACTTTACAATTGCGGACACACCTCTCTCATTTGACACATTTAATAGGGCGGATAGTGTATCGTCTGCTAGACCCTGCACATTTACCTCTGGTAAGGCAGCAAATAATGTTTCTCTGTCCAGTTTATAAGTAGTACACTCAAGAAAAAAGTGAACTTCATCTTCCACTGCATTACAGTGAGGACACTTTCTGTCCTCAATTTTTGTTTTGGGGTGGGTATATCTGCCTCTTTCAATTTCTAACTCGTGGTCACTGACCCTCATTTTGGCTAGAATTTTTTTATAAGTAAAAGGGACTTTTAATTCCAAATATGTCTCAGCTTCATAGGATTTCTTAATTTTGCTGTAGGTGCGGAGTTTGTTGTTGGTATTTCTATGGATTTCTTCCCAAAATTTTCGTTTTATTTCGTTAGTTATTTCTATTTCAAGATCTGGGTAGTTGTGGATTTCGCAATTATGTCTGTTTGTATTAAGTTCCCAACATATTTTAATATTTGACATTGTCTGATACCAGTTACTTCCGTTTTCTATTTTTTCCCTGTTATATGATTGTTTAACAATTCTGTTATCTGGGAGTTCTTGGAGTCTAGCACTGTATTTTGAGACTAATTTTACTATGTCCAAATATATTGGGAAGCGACCCATTTCTGCTCGGCAGGCATTATTGCTGGCAGATTTCCTTACACCTAATGCCCACTTACAAAATTTCAGGTGTACTTGCTCGAAAGGCATTTTATTTAGTTTTTCCAAAGTCATCTTTTTTTGTGATAATATTTCTTGTCCCCAGACTTCGCACCCATAAAGTAGTACGGGCTTTATCATTTTGTCAAAGAGTGACATTGAAAGGAGTGGAGAGGAGATTTCATTTGATGCTAGTGCTCTTTTTAAGGCAAAGATTGCTTTGAGGGCTTTTTGTTTTAGATTTTCCAAGGTTTTCTTTAGTGATTCCGTGTTAGTAAATATTACCCCTAAGTATTGATATTGTTTTACTATTTCAATTGGTCTATCATTTATGACAAAATTGAGTGATTCAGTTCTACCAGATTTATGAAAAACTATAACTTTTGATTTCTCTTCGTTTACACGTAATTTCTATCTCTCACAATACCTCTCAAGTTTATTCAACAGTGTTTGCAAGCCATCTTTTGTTTTAGAAATCAAAACCAAGTCATCTGCATACAGTATATGACTTATTTCCGCAACTTTGGAGGTGTCATTAACAGTGTAGAGTTTTATGTCATCAATAAAGATATCAATAATGATCATGCTTCAAATATAGACTTTGATATCGCTTCCAAGCAATCTGTATTAATTTAAAACGGTTTTTGAGACGACTGTGAATTGGACTGGATTTCATAGATCAAATACAACTTTTAGGGATAAATCAGCAAAGAGAAATGATGAATAACAAAAATATGTTAAGCCCTGGGGGGAAGCTTCCTCAGGAGAGATGTTCTTATGATCGGGATGATCACGCCTTTCGACAGTATATACATGTAGCGCACCTAAGATAATAAAATGAAATTTTCAAAGGAATTAACAATATAAATCTTTCAGTTCCATTGAAATCTCATGTTCTTAAATATCAGTCACAATCCAATAACGACCGTCACATAATACCAAGGCAGGACCCCTGCGGAAAAAGGTTGTTCAGTCGCGAAGAAAGACGAACGAGATAACGCCTGCTGAAAGGCCGTGTAAAAGAGAAAGGAGTACTCCTGCGCGGAAAAACGTCATTCAGTCGCGCGTTGTAAAGGCCAGCTTGCACTGTTCCGACGTCATTCCGCGGAGGCTGAAAAATCGGAAAGATTTGTTTTTGTGCTGTGAAAATGGGAGACTACCAATTCTGATGCAATAATACATTATGTTTAACTGCACAGTCAACATCAAATTTTAATTTTGCACAACAGGTAACACCTACGAAAGTAAAAGCATAATGCTTCAGGCCCATCAGAGTTCAAGTTTATACTTAGAAAGTGCCAGAATGAGAAAAATGAAAATTCCACACAAAATTGCATAAAATTCAATAATAAATGATAACCCAATTGACCTGGCTTTCTAATTTGAACTGCATGCCAATCCTAAAAATCATACTTATAAGTTAAATATAATAATAAGTAACACAGTTTTCTTTTCATAATGTTTGCAGTAGCAGTGCAAAAAGATTATTGTCAAATTTGATGTAACATTACATAATAAATTATAGAATAATTATCACCATTTTTTTTTATTATTGACTATAAATTGCATCGACATGTAGAAAATTTGATTAACATTAGGCTTTATGTCCATGGGAGCTCCGAGTCCCACAATGAATATGCCAAAAAGATAATGAATATTTCACTAAGTGTATAACTTCCAGAAAAAGAAGCCAATTAGACTGCTTTTCCAACTCGGGCTGCATTTTAGTCCTGTGTTTCTTTTTTGAAAGTTTGACAGTAATAAGTAACACCGTTTTCCCATAATGGTCATCATGGCAGCAGCACCAAATATTGTGTTTTCTTCTATTTTGATGCAACATTACATAATGCNAGCAAAGGTCTTCAGGATCATGGAACTTCAAATCATGGAACTTCAAAGTCACACCTTGAAAATGTCAATAAGTGAAAAATTAAATTTTCACAAAAAACTGTTAAATTGCCAGAAAAATTTACCAAACAGACTGCATTGCCTACTGAAGCTGTATTTTAGTCCCATGTTTCTTTCCTGTAAGTTTGAAAACAGTAAGTGACATGATTTTCCTTAAATGGTCATCATGGGAGCAGTGCCCAAAATAGGGGTTTCTTCAAATTTTGATGCAACATTACATAATGTTTAACAGCAAAATGACCATCAATTTTTAATTATAAAATATTAGTATCACGGATATTCAGAAAATGTGACTAGCAAAGGTCTTCAGGCCCATGGAACTTCAAAGTCAACTTATTTTTATATGACCAACTGAGAAAATTGATGAAATGGGGAAAGTATCAATAGAACAGTGTTGAATATCCAATTTCCTCCATTCTGAGAGTCTGAACATAGTGGATGATTGAATCTGACAAACTGCAATGATATGAGTTTATTTCCATTTTTGACACTTTATTACACAATACATAATAACAAGTTTACCATCATTTTTACAAAATCAACTAACAATGTTGTAAAGATGCAGGAAATATCAAACAAACACTTTTACGTATCTTATTAGTTCAATAATGAGACTGTTAACATGCCTAAGGATTGAATCTGAGGAAATGTGAAAAAAACAGTATAACTTCTAAAATAATGGCCTGATTATGCTGATTTTCGGACTCAACCTGCATTTTAGTAAGATTGACCACTCCTGTGAGTATAATGACAATTGGCCAATCTGTTTTTCTTATATTGTATTATCAGTGTTGCATATACAGGGTATATTGAAAAAAGTGAAAAAACAGCATAACTTCCCTAAAAATGGCCTGATCATGCTGATTTTCGAATTTGACCTGCGTATTATGAATATTCATCAGTTTTGTAAGTTTCAAGCCAAAAAGTAAAATGGTTTTCCACTCATCGTGTTATCGGTGCTGCATATATGCTGAAAAAAGTGAAAAAACAGCATAACTTCCATAATAATGGCCCGATCATGCTGATTTCGAACTTTACCTGCGTATTATGAATATTCATCAGTTCTGTAAATTTGAATACAAAATGTAAAACTGTTTTCCACTCATCGTGTTTACGGTGTTGCATATATGCTGAAGAAAGTGAAAAAAAAAGCATAACTTCCCTTCAAATAGCCCGATCATGCTGATTTTCGAACTTGACTGGCGCATTATGAATATTCATCAGTTCTGTAACTTTCAAGCCAAAAGGTAAAACGGTTTTTCACTTATCATGTTTACGGTTAAAGTGCACGCCAACAGCGACGGCGACGGCGACAGCGACGGCGACGACAGACGCAGATGACGGCTATATGTACAGACACATCTGTGTCTGTACATAATAAAAGGTGGAGCTTCTGAAATGCCGCTTGGGTTGGGACGTGGCAAATAAAAGAGAAGGAATGACTTACCTTGTTCTTGGGGTCTTGTGTCTAAGCCCCAGATGCTTTCTTAAGCAGGTTTGTTGTAAAGTCCTTACTAATACTAGTCTTCTTTCCGTGCTGTCCTACTGAGTGGCAAAGGATGTCTGATTGTTAGACAGTAAAAGTTGTGGTTACTTACCCTTGTGGACCAGTAGTGGACAATGTGATGTAATGCTCACCCTTTGAAGTGTGCCTGTGCAGCCATGAAGTCTGGTGTCCAGATGTTAGATTATGTTCAGAAGTGAGACTCCCTGTGATATTGCCAGCAAGTACTTGGTTATAAAAGTAATTATAGTTTGCAACTACACACACTGGACAAAAGAAGTGTCACCCCTACTGAGCCAATACTATGGGGGAGATAAATGACTGTGGAATGATATGCTCCTGGTATCATTTTATTAACATCAAATTTCACAAAAAATCACAAAATGAGAACAAAATATACATTCTACCAAAATATGCAGTTTTAACTCCAAAATTAGTACTTAGTGGCATAGCCACGTGACCTAATAATAGGTGCCAGTCTACGAAGCAAGGTTTCATATAATTGTCTGATGCGTTCAGGGCTTATGCTGGCCAAAGCATGAAACACTGAATATAACAGAGTTTCTCTGCTGGTTAGACGGGCATTTGTAAAAAGTTTTGACATATCATTCCACACATATTCTTTTATGTTTGCACCCGGACTCTGGGCAGGCCACATCACCCTGCGAATGTCCTGTTGGTCAAACCAATCATCAACTGCTCTGGGCCTGTGATAAAGAGCATTGTCATCCTGGTGAAAAAATGGATAATTCCTGTCACCAAACATGTTAGTAATAGATGGTAGCAAGCCTGACTCCAAAACATCGATATATTTCCAGTGATTCATGTTTCAATTAACCACTATCAATTCGCCCAAACCATGGATGCTGATGCAGCCCCACACCATGATGAATATGCTGCTCCGGGTTCGAAAATTCAGTGCATGTGGTTCAAATGCTTTACCAGCAGTTTGCCAGCATAGTACCCGTCTGTCATCAGAGGTCAGACCAAACCGACACTCATCAGAAAAAATATATAGGACCAATTGTCATGAACTGTCCAGTTCCAGATCCTGTTGACCCTAGTTTACTCTACGTTGCCTGTTTTGTAACGATATAAGAGGTTTCAGTCTTGCTACCCTGCTGTACACTCTCAGAGCATGTAACCGACGCCTAGCAATTTTCACAGACACATTCTTATGTGTGAAATTGTTACACTGTGTTGTCAACTGACAAGCAGTGTCGAACTTTGACAACCTGGACATCAAAATCAGTCGTCGGTCTTCACGGCCAGTAGTTTTTCTTGGACGACCCATCAGAGGCAATTTGTCTCTTGATCCAGTGTTTCTATACCGAGACCAGACCCTCTGCACGGTTCTGACTGAACAATTCAATTGTATCGATATTCTGACATTACTTATGTTCCGCCTCTTCAGGTTAATAACTTCCACCTATAACCGTTAAATAATTGCCTGTATCTTAACATAACATTTGCTGTACATGTACAAGACCAACAATACAATTCCATGGTATAGCGGTTTTATACTCATTAGTCACATTATAAGTAGACCAGGCATTATAAGTACCCAAGATCTGCCTACTTTCATTACTCTGAGTTAGGGGGTGACACTTCTTTTGTCCAGTGTGTGTATAATTCTGGATTTATAACAAAGCTTTATGGAATAAAATTTTTGCTAAGTTTTATTATTATGTGTGTGGGTGTGGGCGAAAACGGGAGTCACCCTATTGAACGTAGGTTGGGAACTGATGAATGAAAATAAGTAAACTTAGTTAGAATGACGTAACACATAATTATAAAAGGTGAGATTTTGATATGCCGCCAAACGAAAGACTGCGCCGATTGTCTCCCCACCCAAATATTTTTTGAATTGAGAGAATGTTAGACAGAAGTAGGGATATATATATATATATATATATATATATATATATATATATATATATATATATTACCTCTGCTGAATATGTGGTGTTGCCGTAATAGGTAAAGGTGACTTACTCGTTGAGCAACACGCAGTGTATGCGGCTGAAGAGAGTAATGCTTTAATATACAAGGTTGACTTGGTTGTAATTACTTTTACTGGTGTAATTTGTAGTCTATTTCATATATATATATGTAAAGATGCACGTATGTTAACTATATAAATAAATATGGCGTGTCGCCGTAGTAACTGTTCCATGGTCATAGTTCTAGCGTTATCACGTGTCTCGCACTGTTGCTAGGCCGTACGCAGCTATTTCCATGACGGAGGAAGGCTCCATATACCCTGTAAATGGCATGTGAAATTAAAAGCGAATGTAACGAGAAAAGACATCAGGGCCCCGTATCTCGAAAGCTTCGCTATTTTGCGCACGTGCGCGAGCATGGCGAGCGTGCGTTATTTGCTAGTGCGATTGCACCCACCTGCTACCTCGAAGCCTTAGCAAACGCAACGCAATTATAACCTCAAACTCTACTAAAATTCGATTGTCGCATAAAGTGAAGACGTTATAACACACTTACACAAAATGTAATTTTTTTCACCATGACGCAAATCAAGAGGTTGTTTTTATTTATAGGAATATCATAATTACAGATATTGATATTTAAAGTATTTGACACCAATAAAATGTCAAAAAACAATTCAATAAGCGAAGCTTGGACTGACACAATTACTGACACATTGGTGAGTAGGGTTCACTCTCACAATAATAGACATTGAGGAAGGTCACGGTGCGACTGAATGCTTTGTTTCTGCTTTTTCATTTTGTGTAGAAAATGACACTTTTAAATTTATTATTATTATCAATAGACTCCACGAATGAATTAAATTCACCAGAAAATATGAAATGATGTATGAAATGTTTAATGTTGACATCGATACCTGTCTGCAGGACTTAAAATACTAAGTAATGGGTATCCACTGGACGTTAAATCCCAGGAAATTATGTCCTAGGACATACGTTCCTAGGAATGGAAGAGCCAGGACATGCATTCCCAGGACTTAGTGTCCGCAGGACATTCATTCCTAGGAATACATGTCCTACGGACATGCATTAGGGCGGACATCCATTCCCTTCACACCAGCAATGTCATAGTGCAACCTAAAATTGTTCCTAAGGTGCCCCCTATCATATGATGGTCAAGTGGTTCCCAGAGTATTCCTTTATTTGATCTGGTTCAGGTTTTCAACGGTGACTTCCATTAGTGTTTTGGCACCAATGTGGTATCCACTCCAAATAGTGACGCTGTCAATGACCCTATAGTCACTTAAGATGTGGCACACGCCTTGTCGTAGGCATCTTCAGGATGTCTGTAAACTCTCTTTTGACCAGTTTAGCGGTACGGGTGAAATATGACCTCAATAAAGAAAGCCACGCGGTTTCAGTGTTCTACCCAGAAACGGTCATGGTCCCCAATTCATTAAGGAAACAGACTACGCTGTTTTGTTGTTTACAGTGGCTTCCTCAGAGGTCGCCTGATATCCTAACCTGCTGAAACCATTTTGGTGTTCGCCAAGAGCCTTGAAAAACGCGTTTTGGTGACAATTTGCCCCTCATTCAAAACGGACTGGGTGGTTTTGGTTTAATTGCAGCAGCATATCCTCAAGGACAGCGAGTCCTGTACCCTGGTGGTAAGCTGTCGATACATTGGGCGAGGTCTCTGTGTAGATGCATCAGTCTGGGCATAACTCTATAAAACTGTGCAGACCATTCCGTTTGACACAATAATCTGTCTGGCAGTGTCTGTTTTTTCGCGTCATTCTGGCACAGCTTAACGATTTTATAAAACACTGCTTAACTCATTTTACACACTGCAGAACCGACGGCTTGTATGCAAAATTTCAAATTGTCCAATACAGTATTTGCCGACATATGGATACTTTTTTGACAGAACCATGCTGCATCCACGCCAAGCTTTAAATTGTAAATATGCAGCTACATTGAAAAGAATACTGGGACAGAGTTTGTCCAATTCTTTATTATTAATGAAGCGGTGTTCGTCAGAGACATAAAATGCATGCACAAAGCATTGTGTTCAAAAGTATACGATGGCAGAGTTTGTCATGTTTATTATACTTAGAGGGCGGTATTCTCCAAAAATTGAAGTATATGTGGCTAAAAACTATAGACAGAGTTTGCCTGGGATATAAATATCCTGTGCTAAATAATAATAAGGTTTGTGGTGTTCGCCTGGTGTAAAGAAAGATATAGGATATGTTGTGATACCCAAAATCCTATTTATGAAGGCATACCCCTTTTTAGACGGAGGTCGTGGTGCGATTGTTGCGCCAAGGATGTATCCTTCCGCTGTGTATGTTTTGGAGTATAATGAAGCATATGGTTTAGTAAGGACTACACGAATGTGTAAAACGAGATTAAATAAATGGAAGCAGCAAGTTGCATTTGGCAGCTGCCCGTGGGCTAGGTGGCGAGGTAATTATGCCGTGCACGGGTGCACTATATGGGAAGCGCCATATTGAAAATGAAGTAGCAGGAGACCGTCGCTCGTGTAGTTACCTTACAGCTCCGGTAATAGATAGTATGTAAGGCAAACGCTAGGATAAGTGTGAATGCCAGTGAAGGTTACTTGCGAGAAAATACTAATTTTGAGTGAGGTTGTAAGTGTTGGAGGCAGGCGTGCACGTTTGACCTTTGCTCATTTTTGTTTACGAGCGAGCGAGACTGGCGCAAGTGCACGCGGTAGCTAATAATATAATACAGACCGCTATGGTACCGCCCTGGTACGTGTGTACAATGAATGATAATAAAAAGGCCTACCTTGCTTTCTTAAGCAGGTTTGTCGGATAGTCCTTACTAGTCTCCTTTCCGTGCTGTCCTACTGAGTGGCCAAGGGCTGTCTGATTGTAAGACTGTAAAAATTGTGGTTACTTACCCTTGTGGACCAGTAGTGACCTGCCATTGGACAGTGTGATGTAATGCTCACCCTTTGATGTGTGCCTGTGCAGCCATGAAGTCTGGTGTCCAGATGTTAGATTAAGTTCAGAAGTGAGATTCCCTGTGATATTGCCAGCAAGTACTTGGTTACAAAAGTAATTATAAATTGCAACAATAATTCTGGATAAATAAAATAAAACAGCATAACTTTTGAAATAATGGCCCGATAATGCTGATTTTCGAACTGGACCTGCATGTAATGAATATTCATTAGTTACCCTGTATGTAAGTTTCAAGCCAAAAGGGAAAAAAATTCCCACTTATCGTTTTATCAGTGTTGCATAAAAAAGAAAAAAGTGAAATAACAGCATAACTTCATAATGACGATTTTCGAAGATGACCTGAATATTATGAATATTCATCAGTACTGTAAGTTTCAAGCCAAAGGGTTTAAGGGTTTTCCACTTATCGTGTACATAAAATGGATTAAACAGCTCAAGGTCACAAATAACCGAGATCTAGGTCAATTGATGATTGATGTCATTATGTGGGTTATATTTTCAAAATAGCATCAACGTGGACATATGTCGCTGGCGATAGCGAGGAGAAAAGGTTACAATGTTTGTCGAAATATCCGGCTACGAGTAAGAAAGTGACAGGTAATGGAGAAGGAGCAAGAAGAAACTGAAAGAGAGAACGAGAGGCATTTATACTGCAGGATCGAGACCACAGTTCACTGCATACAGTTTGTCACAGTCAGGTGGGTATCGGGGATCCCGGGAAACTAAATTGGAGTTATTCGCTCTTCTTGTGTCATTATGAAAATTAAACAGCAATTCATACAACAACTACAGTATTATTAAAGCTGTTTGTCTTTAATTGAAATCAACTCTTGTTGGTCGTGCATAGGATATATTTTGCATTTCTCTCCTCCCGCTGTAATCGACCTTTTCATACATATGGAATGGATGTCCTTAACTTATATAATTTTGTACGCTTAATTCAAGCGTGGGCTCAAAATAGGACATTATTATTTTTACTTACTTAGTGGATAACGCAATCTAGAGATTCCACGGTTCGTGTCAGATTTACGTAAGGTCGCCCAAAGAAAACCCAAGTCCATATAATGACCAGTTAAACTATTTTGTTCGTCGACGCTCGGACAAGACATATTCCTCTCATTATTTCCAGAAAAAAACGTTTTTAATTACCCAAGACATGCGTTCCATATGTATGAAAAGGTACATTACACCGCGATTACATTATTTTCTGACGGAACTCTGGCGGGGAGGGCTCGTGTCACAATATATACAACCGAAAGTTTACCTTGACATCCAACAATTAATTAATTGTTTTAAACTACCGTTAGAAGATTGTATACTAACCCTGATATACATTGTTTCACTGGTTTTGCCACAGAAAGCCGTTTCTTTTTTCTTATTTTTTTGTTTATTGCTTTGGTCTCCTTTTTTTCTTGGAGAGCTTGGCTCCGTTCGGTTCTGTTCTACATGGGTGTCTGCCGCGCAGTGAACCTGTGCCAAACTGTCTGCCATGAGTGTCCAAAAGTTTCTTGTCAGCTCGATAGATTTATTGAATACCTGATGGACAAATTACATACCCAGTTGTAATGGTTTGTTGCCATTTATTTGTGGGTGAGAATATTTTATTTCATGCAGATGTACATATAACTTCTTGTAACAAAACATAAAATATTTTAGCTGCAAATACAGATTCATTGCAAGGCTTCTCCTTTGTTAGTGTCTGCCCTTGTCCTTAGCATTTTATATCAAGCTTTGATGTAGAAAATAAACGTTTCTAATAGCTCTCAAGCTGTACCTTGAAGGCAGCGTCACGTTTTTTCGCAATCAGCAGGAATCAACCAGAACCAGCCGGAATGAAGAATTTTCAAAATTCGTACTACATACATAAAGACATTTCAAATTGACCTATATTCTTGTAAGAATGCCATTGGAATACTCAGAAAACGCTTGAATCCGCCTGGAATGATTCATGCACATTTCGTCTTAGCACGTATTAGCTCACAAATGCAGCTCGAATGTAGTTGGAAAAATAGGAATATCGATAATGAAGTCTGAATATTTAAAGTACACTTCGAATGCCTTACGAGTGTAGTTCGATTGCTGGCTGAAATAGGATTTCGGCAGCCATCGAAATGCATTCGAGTTACATTCCGGCTCGTTCTAGCAAGATTGGAAGTGTCTTGCCATTTCGGTTCTCCCTCGAACGAGATTAGAATGTTTTGAATGCTGTCGGAATGCCCTAGGAATATTAAGAATGCACTCATAGTGCATTTAGAATACACTTAAAATGCCATTCGATTTTTCTCCACTTGGAATGCACTTCAAAAGTTTTGAGCATGAGCAAAACATTCGGGCCGGTCACAAAAATAGGTGAAAATATTTGGAATGCATTCAGAAGGATGCTTTTCGAATATCAGGAACGTACAAAGAATTGTCTTTCCGACTGCATTCTTGCTCATTCAGCCTCAAGTGTGATGGGGCCTTTAATACCCACTAAAGGCGGAATGAACAAGAATGCCGTCCAAAAGACAATTATTTGTGCGTTTATGGATATTCGAAGAGCATTCTAAATATACAGAGTGCATTCTAAATATTTTTTCCCATTCTTGTGGTCGGCCCGAATGTTTTGCTCATGTTAAAAACTTTCGAAGTGCATTCCAAGTGGAAAATTATCGAATGGCATTTGAATAGCATTTTAACTGCATTATGACTGCATTCTAAATATTCTCACGGCATTCCGACAGCCTTCGAAACATTCTGATCACAGAAATGGCAAGACACTTCAAATCCTGCTAGAATGCAAATCGAATGCATCTCGATCCTATTTCAGCCAGCAATTGAACTACACTCGTACGGCATTCGAAGTGTACTCTTAATATTGTGACTGCCTTCTGACAGCATTATTAATATTCCTAGCTTTTCAGCTATATTCGAACTGCATTTGAGAGCTAATACAGCCGAAATATGCACGAATCACGCCAGGCGGATTCAAGCGCATTCTGAGTATTCCAACGGCATTCTTACAAGAATTTAGGTCAATTAGAAATTTCTTCCCGAATGTAGTACGAATTTTTTTAGTCATTCCGGCTGGTTCTGGTTGATTCCTGCTGATTCCGAATAAGTGTGACGGGGACTTAAGAGAAAACAACTTTAGGCCTACCTGCAGGTGCATTTAAAAATGGTCAAATCTCTCGTTTAAAAATCTGTTTATGTTAATGAATATTATTACCCAGTGTTGTATAAAACATGCATTGACAAAATACTATGTTTGCTCACCTCCTTGAAGAGTACGAATAGTCCTAAAACCAGGGAAATGACACTCACCAAGAAAGCCAGTAAAATAACACTCGACAATCTAAAATAAAAGAACATGTATACATCAGACTTAAGGAATATGTCCTCACTCGACTACAGCACACGCATGCGACTGTCCTCACTATCTCATTTCATTGTTCCGCTATCTGTAATAGCTAGTCGGCTAGGTCAAAAAATTGTGCAAAAGTTGATTAAAGCATGAAACTTAACCATAGGGTGTTTGGCAATTTTGGATAGGGGGCAACTCCAAAATTCACAAGTACCCAGATGAGCGGCTTTCTTAAATATGCTGACTCAGCATTTTATGCACATTCATATTTCACCCAAAAGAGCAATACCGCGCTAATTATGATATCACAGATATTTAAAAAAAGAAAAAATAACAATCGCTCAAAGCAATGATGACGTCTTGATAATGTCACTGGGTGATATTGCACAATATAAAATGACAAATATCCACTCTCTTCCATAAAAACAAAAGTCGAACCCTGCAATGTTTCTTTCCAGTTAATTTTTTATAATAGAAATACATCCTTTAGGGCTACAAAGGTTAAGTAAGCTTGATTGCTACTTCCGAGACATTGGGCATTTTTCAATTTGGCTGTCCATTTTTAAGGGAAAACGGAAAATCGACCTGAAGTCGACGGATATACTTTATTTGTGGCTCTTGTGAATGTACAGCATTGGTCAAAAAGGTGGTCCCACCCCAATTCCACGTGCTTTTATCCACAGGTGATCACCTCACANGACCAGTATCAGCAACAGGTTCACCGCCTGCTTTCTAAGAAACTCGTGCGAGGAGGGAGAGAGTTCTGGAACCGCAATAGATATGACCAGGGACCAGGCACTGTGAATCGGCACCGGTGGCTTGGTCTTTTCATTTAACACACTTAAAAATGTACACACACACAAACATACTCTCAGACACAAACAGATTGAGGCAGTCTTCTGGGTCTTCTAAAGATGTCCAGAATTTTTTATGTTTACATTGATCAGGATCTAATTTTTTTGTCAGAAGACGGTCCATAATGGAGGATGGATCAACAAACATAAATTGCAAGGCTTTCAGAATATATTTCTGGATCCAACCCTGACAAACACTGTTTAATTTTAATTGAATGTGTCTTTGACTATGTAAAATAATGTATTGAATCTTTGTTAATGTGCACAGACATGGAATGTTTAATTTGTGTTCCATTTTTTCCTTCAGTTGATGTCAAAGACACAACAACTATGACAGTGGATGTGAAGGAGAGAGGTAAGACAGCAGTGTCAATAGAATAGGGATCTATTTATTACACTGATGACGTGATTGTGCATGTACACGCACACACACACACACACACACACACAAAGGTACTGTACTTGCATGCATGTTGCACAAGCAAAGTCTGGCCTTTGACAGATTTAAGAAGATACTTTATCTTCTGAAAATTGATGTTTTTGTTGTGTAAAGATTGAACACACATAATGTTGATTTGAAAATTCAATTTAATTCTGTTCTTTCAGTTGATACCAAACTGAAAGACAAGAACAATGTAACACCTGTAAACCCACTAAGTATGGAGGAGATAGGTAAGAGAGGAATCTCAGTAAAATAGTTATGATTTTTAATATACTTATGAAACATGCATGCACACACACACATACACTAACAAACACACATGCACACACACACACACATACACACCACAAGCATATATATGTTGCTAAAGCAAATACGAACTGAGCATCGGTGGAATGTGGATTCCCAGTAACACATGTAAACCATTTCTACAAGATTCTTATATGACTCAAATAAATTCGACATGCCAAGGGATAAACTGAATAGATCACTCGATCAGCCATAAAAGACCTTTAGACTGCTCCTTTCTTTAAATTTATGGTTGTAAATTTAACCTACTTCCGTGACCTACTTTCCTGCCCCATTGACAAACAGCTTAGAATGCCAACAGAAAAATCTGTTCAAACATCACTTTGGGGTAAAATTAAACAATGCCTTTTGGTAATTCTCTTAGTTATACTACTTGAAACTATATGCTGGCATTTGGTTGGTTTTTGTGACAAAAAATGACTTTGTATGCATCTTTAAGAAGATAATTTATTTTTAGTCATTTAAATATTTGACTATGTCTTCCATAAATTGTAATACTGAATCCTATTTGAACATGCACAGATATGGAATGTTAAGTTTTTATTCGATATCATTTTTCCTTTAGCCAATATCAAAGACTCAGAGATTGTGTCAGATGCTGAGGGCATCAAAGAAAAAGGTAAGACAATAAGCTTAGGACAATCTAACGGGGAATAATTTAACACACTTAAAAATGTAAACACACACAGATGGACTTTGGGGGGGAGACTCTCATGCACAAACACTGAGTTTAAATTCTCTGTTCAGTGATCTATATCTTTGAATGGGTTTTCGACTATGTTAAATAATGTATTGAATTCTTGTTGTGCTCAGGTATGAAATGTTTAATTTGTTTTCCTGTTTTTCTTCAGTCATTATCAATGACAAAACAACTGTGAAAGCATACGTGAAGGAGAGAGGTAAGACAGTAGGGTCAATATTTATTACACTGACGGAATGTGATTGTGCATGCACACACACACACACACTCCTTATGTTGTGCCAACACAGTTTGTGCTTTTGGCAAGTTTAAAATAATATTGGCAGAATTGTTTATTCCAAATACTAGTAAAAGTGTTTCATTGAAGCTTCATACATGAAATATGATGTCGCACTGACTTATTGAACATTTTATACTTTTGCCTCTTAGTAAGTATTATACATTTCAGCTCCAAAGAATCGCCGCCAATCTAGGTGGAGGAGGGTATTGAATCTGTTCACGTCTTGCTTCAGACGGAGGGCACGAACATAAATGGTTATTATTATTATTATTATTAATTAATTAAATAATTCTAAACACTTCAGACATTAAGAAATGAAGAAAAGTCAACAGTATTTTTAAAAGAATAGATTTATTATACATTTATAGAGAAGTTCTTTTTGTTTGTCTCTTTGTTTTGGTGGTATCATAACTTAGTAAGCTTTCAGTTTTTTAGAAGAGAACTGTGTCAAACAGCTGGTAAAACTGTACATTAAAGAAGTAAATTAATTATATCACAGCAGCCAGGAGCTGGTGGTTGTAGAGTTACTGTCAACATCTATTTACACCTAACTGAATACACATTTTAACTGAATTATATTTTAAAATTTCATTTTTTATTTTTTTAGGGTCATCAGTGCAGAACTATCATTGCCTCTGTAGAAGCCAGTTTAAAAACTGCAAAATGTCATTCTCTAAATTTTACAATAAAATATTAATTTTTGTAATCAAATGAGTTTTTTTTTTTTTTTTCTTGATTGAGGGTACCATTGGGGAGGGGTGATCGGGAAATATAATCATTAATGAACAAATCACAGTAAATAAAACTTTATTTGTATCTTACTGACAATGCTAATTGAAAATCCTGAAAATTATCTGGTATAAGGCTTTGTTTCACAAAGGGCAAAGAATAAAAAGCCCCATTTTTGAGTCACACGAATTATTCACTTCAAGGATTACACTAAAAAATATGGACTTTTCACGTATCTCGGGGATATAAAAAGTGACTTTCATGGGTAACAATATACCCAATGGGACTCTTTTGATTATAAAAGTTTGAAAAAGCATATTATAACGATTCTTGTGTAAGCGCATTTGGTACGTCATGCAAGAAGCCAGCACTTTACTTTTATTACAATAAATGAAGCACTATAGTAATTACCTTATTCCAATACACCAACATTTGATTTCTGATTCAAGATTATCTCAAATTTTAATCAAATTCTTTTTAAATTTCATTTATTAAAATTAAGAAATAGACAATACATGGTACAAACTTTTAACTATATTCAAATACATGCATAAACACTCATACTCAAACACATGTACCCTACCATACGGTTCAATTACTAATAATTTCACTTTTGTTTTTGTTTTTTTTTTTATATTCCAGTATGTTCATATTTAAATACAATAAATATATAGTTGAAACTCCTAGGAATTTACATGAAAAGTAAACTAACTTTTGACAAAACTATGCTTTTTTAGATCACTTGCAACTTTTAAGAATAATGAGCCCGTTTTAATTAACTTTTATACGTGTGGTATTGAGAGTATTTAACGTTTAACGCATCTGGTGGCTACGGTGAAGGAACGCGGAAAACATCCCAACGTTATTAACACTGCCAGTAAAATAATTGGAAGAGATCTCCCCAACTGGATGGTATCATTAAAGACAGAATGGAGAAAACAAAACGAATTATGGGGATCCCACCCATCCAGCAAGTTCTCTTTTTAAATTCTTACCCAGTAATAGTAGACTGCTGACTTTAAAGGACAGTAAAAGGTTTTAAGTAGTTTTTTTCTACAGTATCAAATTTTAATTCCACTTTTAGGCCTAATTCAAAAATATTTTAATGTCCAGTGCTTTATTTTAGTTTTAAGTATCGGCATATGAATCAATAAGACACCAAACAACTTTCATGGAAAATAAACTGAAATTAAATCTGGAGATTCTTTTATCTATTAGCATTTCGAATTTACGTCAAATCTTGGCACGTTCGTCTTCCTCACTATCGTACTTCGGTTGCAGTCCGAAGCGCGAAGTTTAAACAGTGCATATCAAAACCGTAAAAGGGAGTCCTTACGTAGGAAACATCGCGCTAGAGAACAGGTTTAATTAAGGAATTTTTGTTAGCGGTAATGTCACTAATTTAGAGAATCATAAACAAATCTGGACGACCCTATCTATAACAGAGCAATTGTTACCTAAAAATCAAATTAAAAAATACTTTTCAGAATTATACAAGAAAAAATAATGAAAAGAACGAAGACAGAATAATTTTAATTAAAGTTGAGATCTGAACAACAAATAAAGCTTCAAGCAAAGAAATTGAATATAGAAAATCAAACTCACGATTTTGATTTATGCATTACATTACAATTACACATACACTACACACACACAGTGAGAGAGAGAGAGAGAGAAGCGCGAATGAGTGGGGGGGGGGGGGAGGGGTAGCCAAGT
>NW_019775794.1:145469-201222 GCF_001039355.2 Lingula anatina
AAGTTGCAACAGTTTACTAAAAGGTTCTAGAAGTCTTGAATTTTTGTTCGTGTTTTTGCGCAATTTTCTGATCATGTTTCTTAGATTAATAAATCATATACATATAGGCGCAAACTCAAAATCTTGATCTTATGAGTAATGAATTTGAAGTCCATGAATCTCTTTATCCATATCAGTTGACAAACGAATATTAAATTACTGATTTTTTAAAATGAAATGTCTGTTTTTATTTTCATTATTGAGCGCATATTTCTTCTATGTTTAACCCAGCATACAGAATATTTGAATCTCTTTGAACTTGAACTATAGTGACTTAAATCCTAGAACTGAGAAGTCAAAAATATCTTTATGGATCGTAATTTTCTTGACATTTGAAAACTTGCTGATTTTAAAAATGTCATTCTACTGTCCGCAAGCGAATATTTTGTTACAAAAGTGAATTCAAAAGAGTTTATAAATTTTAGTGTCTGTTTGGGAGACTTTCGTAAACTTGAACAAATTTATTTAGCGAAAATAAGTGTAGATCTGTCTGTTTTACCGTGCATAAAATGGAAAATACATTTTGTTTACGGTTGGTATTTATTTCAAATTGTTCACCATCATAGTAATAAGAATCTGAATAAAAAGCAAAGCGTCAGTAAGATTAATAATGTACATTTCTGGAGTAAAAGTTTGTAAATGAGCAACACGAAAAGTTTCGTTGTAAATGATACCTGTGATATTTAGTTTTTGAACAAATCTGGGTTCTGTGCTAAGATGAAGGGACTATTCATGTGATTGATTATTTCCTAATTTCCAAATTCTTCTGTCGGTTGGCAGTTAGAGTCTAATTCTCTAACCAACAACTTCCATTCCCTCGCCCAGCAAGTGCAGAAATGTTGTTTTTAATTTCGCGTATTTGAGAAGAATATACGTTCACAAAGTTGAAAAACATTTGCTACAAGATTTTTGGAATTGAAAGTAAATGTAGAAAAAATTAGTAATTCCATGAACTGACCCTCCGTTTTTTCCCCAGATTTGATTGCTGTACTTTTTGCATATGATGTATGTATTTAATCGATATCATTTTTGTAAGGGGATTTATAATATTTTATATCCCCAATTTTCAAGGATCTTGCGCTTTCTTTTAAGATAAAGATCCGTCTTCTCAAAACCTATGTCTGGTATAATGTCAACTGCAGTGCAGATGTTGTTTACCCTTTTTTCTTCCCAGCAAGAAACCTCGAACTCTACTGGTAGTAGCTTTTTAATTTTGAAAAGACCTATGTCTTTTCTGAAATATTTTACTTAACATTAATAAGATCTAAGATAAGAAGTTGCATTGGTAGTTTATTTGAAAAAATTGTATGCAGAAAAAAGGTTGAATTTGTTACACCTTTGAGTGAGTACTAATGTGGATAGCAATAATCTTTTCTCCTACTCAAACCTTGAAATTTTAGCGATTAAATTATTCTAATTTACGTTGGGTGTATTATTTAAAATGAATGAATACGTAAATGGAACTTTGCATTGGTCTTAATAAAAACTTTCTAAATATGCAAAATGTCTTCGTATTTTCATTGGCTTAGTAGAACCTTAGGGTTGAAGTTCGATTCCCGGCTCGGGTACTCCGAAGTGCCTTAATAATTTGTAACTGGAATTTTTTTCAGAATTTTCCTTTGGTTGCTATAAGAAGAAAGTCTACCCGGGGAGGGTGGGTGGGAACACTTAGAGGAGTGGATAACGCGCTTGCCTCCTAAACAGCAAGTCCCGAGTTCGATTCCTGGCGTTACTGGGTCCCAGCAAATTACCTTTTGCAAAAATAAAATCCAAATAAGCATTTTAAATTACTACAGTAGGATCATAGAAAAGTAAGACGGGTAAGCTGAGTTGACAGCTCAGTGGGTAAACCAACAGACTAGTAAGCAGAAGGAAAGTTTAGATGAAGAGTTCGAGACAAGCTGAAGAAAACTATGCAGAAAATTCACGCTAGCATTTTAATACATTTGTAAAAAAAATGTTTATTATTGTTCGAACAAATTCAAGCAATTATATCATAGATGTTCACAAAAAGAAAAAAGAAAATTACATCGTCAATATTTCTAACAACATTACATTTCAAAATATAAATCGAGTTAAAAAATCCAACTAAAACATGTAAATTCTATACATTTTGAAAATTGTTGCTTGAATTACCAATGATTTCTTTAGTTCAGGAATACCATGGCCGTCGTAAGAACATAAAATTCATATGTCTAGTCTAGAATCAATAAGCAAATTGATAAATTAACAATCAGACCCGTAGCCAGGGTGGTTGTTGGGGTTCGGGGGTTAGAAAGAACCGCCCTTTTTGTCAGAAAAGATCCATTCTGGGTATAATTCGATTAAGGTACACAAAGGTTTCATTGTAAATGACCCAGAAAAATAACTCCTCTTTTGTAAGTGCTGGCTACGGGCCTGGTGATTTTATATTTTACAACTTTAAAGTTGACATGAGTATTATCGCTGATTTCATCCATTAACATTTCTGTCCAAATTCAGTGGTGTGAATGATATCGACCATTCAAAATGCATATGACACTCAAATGTAGGCCTATACATGCACCTCGTATTGTGTCGTCGTGCTGATGATCGCACACAAAACAAAAGGACAGCCCAAAAAGAAGCCATTTTTGTAAGATCTATGGTCGTTTTGCTTATCGAAATGTGCAGCTTTTGGCCTGCATCAACTTGTTTTCTTCACATTAAATCTAAAACTTAAATCTGGACACAATTTTAAGTGAACACTACTTTCCACAGTGTGCGAATCAAAAACGGCATGACGACACAGTCCGTTAACATGTGTATCCCGCCATATTCATTGTAAAAAATAATGTGCAATCAAAACTAGAAAGATTACGCAAAATCTATCTACACAAAACAATTGATTCGACAAATGACGATAAACTCAACTCTGGTCTCTGGTGTTCAATGATCAGGAGACAATAATAACTTCACCAACATGATGTTCAGTACTGACATATGTTAATACTAGATGCACGACCAACCTTCAATAGGTCAATTTGGTCAAAATTTTGTCACGAAAATTTCAACCCTATCGAAGAATGTACTTTGGATAGAATGTCTACTTACGATATTTACTTTTTTTATCATGTAAGCAACATCCTACAGTAAAAAAATGCATTTAATTTAGGGGGAATCGTTATACTTCACCTGGTTTTATTTTCTAAAAAAAAGTTTTTCACCCCCTCCCAGCATTGAAAATATGGGTCCGTCACTGATCGGACAATATCAGTACACCGAGAACCAGAGGAAGTTTATTCTTGTGAAGTAACACTACATGTCTTTTCAATGCGTGTGGGCAATACTACATTCTGTCAGTTTTATAATAGTTTAATTTGTGAAGTGTTATAATTTTGATTGTGTTGTTATCAATTTATTGTAGATATAAGTATTGTTTCTATATAACTACATCGTGAATATTTTTCTATACAGATGCATTTTACGTAATGTTTCACCCAACGTTTTTTCACCCAAAAGTTAACTTCATCAAAATGAAGAGTGATACCACTCCATATTGCCTAATAGCAGCATTGCCTACACGCCACACTTTGTCAAATAGAAATCTAGTCGTACCCAAACATCATATAGCGACCACTTTACGAGATTCACTTCATCATTTTCGTTTCTACACATTACTAAACAAGGGACCTTTTTCGCAGACTTTATTTTTGCTAAAGGAGAGTACCAAGTTTTGATCCCATTTAAGTTAGAGAACTGGACACCCTACTCGGTTCAAACGCATACACAAATAACAATGAAAACGCTACTGAGGGCAGAGAGACTAACGTGAACATTAATACGATGACATGCAGGGTTGACCATTAGTGACAATTTTATTCATTTATTATTTTTTTCTGATTAGATGTTCCATGGATAAAATGCTCGTAATCTGCAAATTTTCATTTGGCACACGTTTTGATGCAGCATATTATTTTACCCAAACCAAACATTACATTTCACATTAAATGTCAACCCTGCAAATTGACTAGAGGACAAACTTCGGCATGCGAGACGCAGTCGCCGTCAAATGATGGACGATGTATTCATCTGCTCGCAAATGGTTGGAAAAAGTCCCTGAAAATAAACGAAGAAATTTACATTGAAATAACGATCCCAGTTTTTAACATTACAGCAACGCGTTTTGGTACTAATTGTTTTGTATAAAACAAATCACGGCTCACCTTATCATACGAAAATATTCAATGAAAGAACACATGCATTTTACAACGACATTTCTATTTCTTTAATCATGGCAGACCGTTATACAAGAACATCATCCGACATTAAAAAAGCAGCTCAGTTTTGCTTCGTTTCGTTCATTAAACAACTGAGAGAGAGAGAGATAGGTGTTTGTCGGGAGGGGTGTGGGGTGGGGGCACCCAGGTCCAATATAGAGGTGCATTTTACATGCAAAAGTATCAGAAAATAAAACTGAATGAATTCGAAGTTATATTTATTTTTAATTACATATAATATTATGTGTATAGAACAAAAAACCTACAATGTCTATACATTATTTAAGGAGCAAAGATTTCCTGTAACGTATGTTCCGGGACATATAATTCTAAGTTTTATATTGCGTTCCGATATATTTTGTAGTAATTCAGTCATGGTAAATTATATATGACGCAAGGATGTTTTTATAAATATTTAAACTGTAACCCAAGGGACTTTTCATCATTGCTAGGACTACGTAACGTATGTTCCCCGGAAAATTTTTCAGAAAGTTTCATCTTGCCCAAGTACTTGGTGCAATAGGAAAAGGGTTTTCTGTTGCTGATTGAAAAATATATTGTGATTCCATGTATAGCTTGGAATTTCTAATATAATATTTGGACCATGCATGGAAAATATTTTATTTTTAATAAAATTAAGATGTTTGTTTTACTGCCAGGAGGGTGTATTTAGGCTACCCCCAGTTTTATAATATTCAGTGACAAGCAAATTAAAGTCGCTAAAAACAACTGCTCTGTACAGAAGACGATCATAATTCTTATGTTATACTTGTAGGGGGTAAATTAAAGATCAAAGCCAGTCTTGAATTTTCAAAGTGAGTAAAACGTTCCACAGCTGGACGGTTTGCATTTGTGACAGAAACATATGTTCCTTTTTGGGTTTAGACGATGAAATATATTTTATTGTTCGTGGTTCCAGGAGAGTGAAACTTCTTCGTGTGGGACCCTAAAATAATCAAACATAGTTTGCAATTTGTGCACTAAATATTTTCAAGAGAATGCCTGTGACTTCATTTGCACCTCTATATTGGGTTTGGGTGAGGGGTGTCCATTTGGAGCAGCGAAGGTAATTACCTGCCTTGTCGTCTCATTAAGTTGGAAGACTTGTTTGGAACATTGGACTTCTGGAAACCTCTACTTTTGCTTCTTTTTTTGGCATAAGCGTCCCTCTGGAAAATATAAAATAATGAACTATTTCAACTATTTAAAGCTAATTTTGCATTTTAGATGGAAAGTATCGTTCAAGTCAGCCGAATGCCGCCATGAATATGGTGGTTTCCCCTTTAGAACATCATTTTGGGAAAGTATCGACAAGGCAAACAGCAATGTTATCTCACATTTATAATCTACAGTACTCACAACATATTGCCGCTGTTTTCAGTGCAAAATATTTGGCCGAGATGTGGAATTTGTAGCAACATTCTATGAGACTTATTTCTCCTACATCTTCTGCTGACCTTGGTCCTATCTGAACACCTATCACCAAAATGCTTACCTGATTTACATAATAATAGACACCACCTTTCCAGACAGAAGCCTCCACTTGAAGATCAGGCTTTGTGATATAATCAGGCGCATTGGAAGCCTATCCCGGGAAGAGGATTTGGGTTTGCTGAAATCATAATGAAAAAAAAGAAACAATCGGAATTCAGCCACCACACTCGATATCAAGTAATAAGACTGAGCATGATTTCATTAGTATAACGAATGAGCAACACCCCCCCCCCCACACACACACACAGAAAAACTGTCGAGTGAGATTGTGCTAGAGAAGACAAGATGCAATTGTGTCGAATTAACTACGTTACCATCAAGTTATTGCACACACTTGTCATCTTGTGAAATAAACAAAGCAAGATATTTTATTTTCTATACTTTTGTGACTGTATTTATTTCCGGTTATGCCTGATCATTTGTTCTTGCAAAAAAATCCACTTTTGATTCTTCTCGATCGGAATTGTGTACATAATT
The DNA here is from genome assembly GCF_001039355.2 of Lingula anatina. The sequence goes on from NW_019775794.1 coordinate 151,718, forward strand.
TGCATCCTACATGATTTTTCGGTGTATTTTTATCGCCCTGTACAACAGACTTAAGTGGCCTAGCACTACTACAAGTGACACCTCTAGCGTTTTATTTGGCACTGCTGAGGAACGCAGCAATTCCTCGAATACCGTGAAGTTCAGAGCTACTTCTATGTATATGGGGCGGGGGGGGGGGGGGGGTCTCAGTAGCTGAGTACGTTATTTAGCCAAGTTTTAGTGTGCCCTGGTATCTCTTCACATGAAAATAATTTTCTGGCCAGTTTTGTCCATGCTCTTCTCTAACACTTAAGACCCAAACTTGGTTTCCGTGATCATCAATCTGTCAAGAATCGGGGATGAATAGAGGGCAATTTTGATAAGTAATGGACCATTATTGCGAATATACTCCACCAATTCATTAGAAAGGCTTAAAAGGATAGGCCCTATTACTGTTCGTTTTGGCCAAAAATCCGATTTTCCTCGGGTAAACGACGATTCCCCCATACTTCGCGATAGTTAATGAATCCATTCCGACATTCACAGTTAGTCCATTCTTTTTTAAGTTAGGATTTTTGTTGGATTTTTGATAGTCCCTCTCAAATTTAAAGATTAAATAAGAAAAAGTTAAATTTAACGTCTTCTTAGAACAGTTTTAACTGATAACAGTACAAGCGATTCAATTTCTAGGCAGGTACACGTCTCTTCAAGTTTGTAAATTAACAACGCAACTCTTTCTTCAGTGGATGGACTAGACTAGTTTTTCAGTCAAACAATTTGTAATTCAGAACAGTAGCTAACTTAGATCTTGTCACTAGAGTTATGCTGTTCGGCGCTAAGCAAAAATATTACATACATATAAATAATACGTAAGCACATCAGTAAGCCAATAACCTACTAAAAAAAAAAAAAACAACTAATCATTAAATACGCGACCGTAGTACGTCATAAGTATGTGGCGCAGACAGCGTTAAACAAATATGCACCATTTTCACGTGAAGTCATTTAAATCAAAATCTCGAGAAGCAAATTGCGTACACATACACATGTATCACTATTTAGTCATTGATTAACTGCTGCGCTGGGGACGATTGGCAATTTATTAAAGCAGACTGACAGTACTTTAGGCCCAGTTTGACATTTTGTGCCAATTTTTACTTTTCTCGCGCATTCTAGCGATTTTTTCGCAATCTCTTTCGGATTATTAATATTTCTGTTTAGATATTGTGCAGTAGGCATCATCAAGACATACAATACAACTAACACTTCGGCAGTCGTCTCGGCACTGATATGGTTCAGCATTTCACGTGTGTCGTTCACCTTCCTCCGGGGAACATAAACCCCTGAAGTGATGTACACACTGAAACGGAATGCGATATATTTAAAATCATGAAATGAGTTTATTAAAACAATAGCATCCAAAAGGTTGAAGTTATAGCAATATATAAGTGCAAATAAAAATTTAAAACCCTCTCATCACATAACTCAAGCAGCTGAGTCGCAAAGTGACAGCGAATGAAAATGTTTGAATTTTTAAAAAAGTAAAACGATATTCCTTCTCCCAATCATATTGATTAATTTGGGGATATTGCGCTTTCTCTCGACGTTTTCACTATTCTACTGCTATACTTGTTCATCAGTGTGATGATTGACGTTTGTTTATATAACTGCCAATCAAGCCATCCACTTTCAATAGCTTTGATTGGCACCTCTCAATCATAGGAGGTAAAATCTCCTTCGCAGGATGATCGTGATTGACGTTTGTTTAACTAACCGTCAATCAAGCTGTCAAAATTGACGGCTTTGATTGACACATATCAATCACGGGAGGTAAAAGTTCCATTGCGAGACGACTGTGATTGACGTCTGATTATACAGCCGTCAATCAAGTGTATCTGATTGACGGAATATGAAATTTCAAACTTTTCATGTATATTCTTCTCGCAATTCTAATTTGGCTTGGTTGTTCAACTTCATTCGGTGACGCTAAAGTGAGCTGAAAACTTGGTTTTAATATGCTTTTAGTTCTTAACAGCTGGCAGCAGTTTTTCATACGAGTCATTCTTCCTCGTTTAAAACTCACTTAAAAGTGAAATTCTTTTCAACCACAACAGGTTTGTCTACCTGTGATAGAAATAAACGAGCAGATTTAAATCACTGAGATAAAATAGCATATTTCCCCAATCCATGATAATGTGCGTATTTAGAACTATGAAAGTGANAAAAAGTTGTCCATCTCGACAACAGTGATATGGATATGGTGAACGGAGTTGGTCATAGATGGTTATGTCTGCAACACTTATTTTCTTGAACAACATAAAACATTTTATTCTGGGAATTTCACTAATGGACTGCAGCAAGCTTGAAGCAATGTATAAGTCAAGTTTAGATTAAAGAGAGACAAACTATTCTACAAAATTCAAACTTGTGTAAGTTTTATTTTTTTATTTTTAGAAAATTTCCATTCCTTTCCATTATGCAGCATCAGGCCTGCAGAATTATTCCCCACTATTCTGTCTTGGGTTAAGAGAAATCGAAAAATAAATAAATAAATAAAATACACAAGAAGAAAAGATAACTTCATAATGCATGAAATAGAAAAAAAAAAATAACCAAAAAAGTTTGATTTTATTTCATGCAGTGTAAATGTATGTACATACTGCAGGGGCGGATATAGGCCGTCTTCTGGGTCTTCTGGAAGACGGTCAGATTTTCAAGTTTACATTGTCAGCCATCTAATGTTTTCTGTCGGAAGACGGTCAAAAATGGATGATGGATCAACGAAGATAATTTGGAAGACTGTCAGAAAATATCTCTGGATCCGCCCCTGTACTGAGCATAATTTGTGACATCAAGAACGTAATGTTCCTTAATTCATCATCATCATCATCCTTCCCCTTTGGGTGAAATGGCAGCAGCATCAGCAACATGATAAGACCAAAGTTGTTTCTGTCTCATTATTGCAGGGATAAACCTCATTTGTGTGCAGACCAGTGTCATTCATGATAGTGTCACACAGAAAAGAAAGGAAGTGTGAAAAATGAGGGAGAATACATGTACATGTTGTACTCAATGAATGTGGTAAAAATAGATAAACGCAAAGAAAGAGACCAACAGGACCATATCTTTTTTTAATAAACTAAAATTTATCCAAGTTCTTAAAATTTAATGTATTCTAATATCTTTTACTTTTTTTGGAATCAAACCAATTTAAATATTATCATCGTACTATCCAACTTTTAAGTTGGAACTCAATAATAATTGGTTTCATTATTACTACACAGTCATGACCCCTTCCGTGTCACTGGATGATCAATGAAACCCTGTAGATTGTGTAGGAAAAGACTTCTGCAAGTTTAAAACAAAAGAGAGTTAGAGAGTTTTTACTTTCCAGATATTTCAATACAGCAAAATTCAATGATGATGAAAAATAATAAAGTATGAACTGCATTCTGCATGTAGCTATGCAAGTTACACAGCACAGCCACTGATTTCAAGTAACTGCTCTTTATTTTGTAAGGATTATGAGCACTATAATGCTCTAGTTATCATCACAAATACAACTTAAAATGTTGTATGCTCAGGATTCTGGTACTTGGTATAGCTGGATAAATACATTCTGAATTTCAGCATATGCATTAAAAGTATTTGTTGTAAGACTGAAGACAGAAAAGACACCTGAAACATTACAGGAGATACAACTATAGCTACCTTCTATACCAAAAAATAAATAAATACATAAATAAGTCTTCTAAATAAATCTTATCAGAATGACAGCGCTGGACAAGATGACAATGAACAATTACTACACCTGGCTGTTACAACTTGAGTCTGCTCACATCTTTATTTTATTATTTCTTCAGCATTCACATTAAAATCTGTTACATTCACCAGGACTGTTGTAAAAAAACATGTTATTCCATTGAACAATTTCCATGCACAACTAAAATCTTCACATACTAATTTTCATATCTAAAACACTCTTTTAAATGACTAAAATCAAATTATCAAATGATAGTAGTGAATTTTAAGAAAAAAAAAACCTTTGCTTTCACAGTTTATCAACAGGGTAGTGAGATGCACAATTAACTGTATGTACATAATTGGAAGCTAAATATCATTTTATACACAGCAAACCAGTTACTTATTTTACAAAGCACCTGGTTTTCACAATGGAGTTTATATCTGTTTTACATATAACAAAGCACAACATTAAATTCATTTTCTCACACACTATGTAATCCATAATAAAACCTGAAAAGAATGAGGCAATAAATACTACATTTTGAATGTCTTGTTTCCTTTAAAGATCAGTTCCAGATATAATATTGACGTATCAGATAACAGTGTGTGTGTGTGTGTGTGTGTGTGTGTGTGTGTGTGAGAGAGAGAGAGAGAGAGAGAGAGAGAGAGAAAGAGAGAGAGAGAGGAGGATTTATAGTTATTTTTATTGAAATAAACTATTTTTTATTGTGTCATGATAACATTTTGTCTGAAAAAATTATAGGTCTATCAAAGTACTGAAATGAAATTCAAATGTAGGGATTGTATGATAGATATCAATGATACCGTCAGTTTTTGTACTCATATTTTGTGTTACCTTAAATTACAAATCTCATATCAAGTCTTAGCATTTAAAAGATATCAATAAAAAGTAAGGCCAATATAGAAAGGGGACCAAATTTAGTCCATTTACTTTTAAACTGAACTCAAGACATACCTTCAGAAAAATTATAAATAGATTTTTATAAATGACTTTTCAATGTGAGTGATGAAGTAACATTTTGAATTTCTACATTATGTTTTAACCAATTTTTCCAGTTTTATTCAATATTTCTTTTCTTTTACTTTTCTTACCCTTTTTGTTATTTATTCATTGCATTGTAAAGTCTACTGAACAAATTTGGACTTAAGCCTAGAGATAAATTGTATTATAATTATCAATATTATTATTATACATGAAGAGTACTCACTACTGTACATGTAAGTTGCTGGATTTAAAATATTTTATTTTAATATCTGACATATTATTGTATCACAAACTGTGAATGAGGACACATAATAGCACCTGAAACAAGTATACTTGGCAACAGCAAACAACCTATCTATTGTCTAAAACAACATATTTATAAACAATTTAAATTTCTGACATAAAATAAGTTGTGATTAGTATTTCTGTTCACCAGACATTAATGGTTCAACCTGTATGTACTATCTGAAGGTAGCACTTCTGCCATATCACCAGTTTATGTGGAAGTTGCTGCCATCTAGTGACAGTTTTGACAGTTGTCATGACACCTCTGTGCATTCACACGACACATGCAACCTCCACTGATGTCACCCGGGCCCTGAAATAGTCATAATTTGGAAAATTTCTGAAAATCGCTGACATAATTTTTAATCATGCATACCTCCACTTACATATAGATATTTATCTTATCTCAAATAGTCTCTTCATCACTTAACTACAACTAAGATGACACAAATATATTCCTAAAAGGAAGAAATTCAAAGAAACAGAATAAATGATAGCTGAAAGTTTTAAGATATTTAGAAATCTTGTGCCATTAATGCTATGTGCTTGGATGAAAATGAACTCTGCAAACATTTACTGTATTAATTCATAATTTAAGCTAAAATACTGAATGAAAACAATAAATTTATAAAATAAAAACCTACTGCAGGTCCCCATCTGGGTCCTCTTGTGACCCAGCAAATTTCTGTTTTACAAAAACTGCATTTTATCCAATCACATCCATCCTTCTTCTGCACTATGACCCTACAATGTGGACATCGCATGGCATCTCCATCTCTGATCAGTTTCTAGAAAAGCAGAACAGACTAATACTACAGCAAATCCAGGAACAGTGCATATTTTGGCTGTTACAAACAAAAACACTTTATAAGATTCGGTGTAACCTGACATCCCCCCCCTCCCCACCTTGATGAAGTCTACCTATGATGATTCCTACTACATGGTAGCAAGAAACAACATATTACAGAGGATAAGGCAAACCACTGTAAGTGGAATTCTCATGTTCTATATTTTGTAGGAAAAACATGCATGTGGATGTAAGAAAAATTTACTTCATTAGGAAAGGACATGGTCTGGCCTCAAGTGCTTCAGTTTTACAGTATATCAGGTATATGTTGAAATGTGAACGGCCCTTTCTTTCAATTTGTATTAAAACAGGGCACCCCCACATCCCTCCAACCAGCTGTTCCCTTGCCAGTGTTACCTCTAACATGTCATTGGTCTGCTTGGCAGCCTTGTCATTTCCTGCTCTGATCTTCAGGTCTTCCTGGTACTGCTTACAGTTGATGCCTTCATGGATTGCCTTACATGTCAGGCAGTTCTTCTTGCCACAAACTGGACAGTCAAAGAAATTTACCTAGTTTGTTAGAGAAGAGAAAACAATTAAGAGTGAACTGAATCACAAAACCTGAAAACTGAAAACATGACTGTGTATTTGCATGATGAAACAACATATGACTTAGTCTAGTAGCAATTTATTTCAAATACAACAATAACACTGTAAAAGTTAGTGGTCAAAATCTGAACAACAGAATAAATTAATAAATTGGATGTGTCCGACCTACCTCATCCTCATATATACACCAGCCCCTGCAGTCTGCTGTCTTACAGTGGTAACTATTCACAGCCTGGGACTCAGCCTGGGACAGACTCAGCTGCAAGTATTTCTGGAAGACTTCATTGGAAACAAGCTGAAAAACAAACATGCATGAAGCCAATATGGTTCATCTCAGCCAGAAGTGGATGTGTAATGTTGGGGATGACATGGAATAATTGACAGAAATATAACTGAATCAGAATCACTAATAACAAGACACAGCAATATTGTGGGGGTTATTTTTGGTAACATTAATCCATGGCATTTATCTGCTTAAAATGGACAATAAACATTACTTGTCCGCAGATAAGTTCAACAAGAAATGGTTTTATGTAGCAGTACTTGAGTAAAAAAATTTGTTTAAAAATTTTAACTTTATCCTTTTAAAGGGTAATTATGAGTGTCAAATATTTCACAAAAGTGATGGTTGGAAGAACAAACTGTAAGCGAAACTAGAAAAATCTGGTGATTGCATTATTTTTCATGGCAAAGCTCCATGTACACTCCCTTTAAATGATGTAAAATAACATATATGTTATTTTACATCATTATTATATATTTTTATTATTCGCATTATTATATTATTCACATTATATATTATATATATATATATATATATATATATATATATATATATATATATATATATATATATGCCACTAGGAAGGAATGTCATTTACACTGATTTTGTCTTGCTCAATTTTCATTACCCACTACAAACGATTTATTTAAGACGGATAAATATTTTACTTACTGCCTTTATTTCCATATCTTGCAGAAAGGAAGGACACGTATAGTTGTCATCCTGATACGGGCACTTTACTGCTGCTTCCTCGCTGTAAGTAACTGCAGCCTTCAAACAGCTCCTAGAAATACAAACCAGATACATCTTAATCTACTCCACCATTTCTTTCATAAACTTTAGATAGAATTCAATAGAGTGCAAGTCAATACTCTAATCCAGTACCATTTCCATTCCTAACTACTACATCTATACTACAAACTACATCTACTCTTAGACTTACACAAAAATAGATATATATATATATATATAGCACTGGCCACTTTTGGACAGAGACTGCAACCTCCCAACAAAATAAATTTTAATTTGTTAAAACAAATAAAGAAGATGAAAAATAAAAGAAAATTCACCATCAGAATTCCTGAAGTTTCTTCAAATAAAAAGTTTTAAATTAAATTTAAAAAAGAGCACATCATTCTTACTTGCAGAACATATGCAGACAGTCCCTGAGTACGACGCCATCTCCAGGTGCTATGTCATCAAAGCAGATAGGACAGGTGAAGTCCTCTGTGTTCACCACCAGAGACTGGTCTGCTGCATGTAACAACTGCTGGTAGTTCTCCAATCTCTGCTGCCCTTCTTGACGCCGTCTTCTTTCTTGATACTGAGCAAAATAATTTGAACAAATATTAGCAATTTAAGTAAGCATCAGATCTTCAAAAAACTGGGATGAACTGCTACTCTAAGATTGAAACTCTCAAATATTTGCTTACATTAAACTACATGTACCCTTCCTTCATGTACTATTCTATCAGTATTGGGATCAATAAAAATATAGGTTATTTTCCTTGAACATGTATCTATTTTTAATAAAAATGTGATGCACACAATGTTTTGGGCTTTAGTTTCCAAGTTATTTTCAATTATCTTATGTATACAAACAACTGTCACATGCAGGGGCATGCACATCACTTTACAGTCAGTCTGGAGTTATGTGCTATATTTCTACATATTTCAACACAATTTCAACCACGTGTAATTATTTATGTACTAGAAAACATATCAAGCAATATATGCTTATTTTCTGTGATTACTATTAAATAGGTATGAACTGAATGATGTAACACTTGATTTTTACTGCAGACAAATTTATTTCCAAAGGGGTTTAAAAATGCATCTGAAGTCAATTTTTCTGTCACTTAAGCTAACCAAATGCCACTATATAGTTTCAAATAGTATAACTTGGAGAAATACCAAAAGACATAGTTTCATATTACCCGAAAAAATATTTGAACAGATTTTTCTGCTTAGAAAAGTTCTATGCTGTATGTAAATGGGTAAGACAAGTAGGTCAAATTATTTACGATGAAAATGTGAAGAGAAGGTCTATTTGAAGCCATTTTATGGCTGATCCAGTGATTAATTCAGTTAATCCCTTGGTAATTGTATTTGAATGGTATGCGCTACTGGGAATCCACGCTCCATCCATGCTCAGTTCAAATGTAAGAAATGGTACCAAGTTTCGTGATACCCCTCTTACAGTTAGATCTTATTGATACATTGATAAAAGTTTGCAGCAGCAAAATTACATTTTATGATTTCTAGAAGTAAACTGTACATTGAATACTGGGAATCTGTGCCTGTGCATCTTACATGATCTTATTTGCAAATGTGGGTGGTAGAATGTTTATTGAAAGCTGCAACAAAATTACATAATTTTAAGCACAGTTCAAACTCAAAGGGCATAAAATATGTAATGAAACAGCAGAATAATATCAATGTTTTCATGTCAGTCTACATGAAGCACGAGCAAAACCTATCCCATGCACTGAAACATATCCCAAAACTACTAATTTAATACTGCAAACAAATTGCACAACTGTTAATCTTAAAGAAACTCAGATTTATATGTTAACTATAGACATTATACATGCAGTGCATTTCCCATGTGAAAGACATGTCTTTTCTCAAATAAGCATGAAATAGAATGTAACACTGGCTTGGCACCTGTAACTTCTAAATTGGCTATCAGTCATTTAGATGCAGATGAATAACTTTCATAGGAAGCTTTTTAATTATATCAAATGGACCACAAATTTGAAAATGAACACCATGACAAGTTTGGTCTGCTACAGGTATGAAAAGTGAAAAAGTATTTTATAATCAAATTACATTTTTTAAAAACCTGCAATTATTCAAAAGGTTCAAAGCAGAACATATGTTATCCTGTTATGTGCATCTTCATCTTCTCTTAAACTTATTAACATACATAAAGCTATACCACATGCACAAAAACACTCTGGCTCATTTATAAAATGAAAAGAGCATCTTGGTGTATAGGATTATTTGTACAATTAAAAAAATATTTTCTTCTTATTAAACAGTTTCATTAGCTATATGTTTGAAATGACCACTAAAGTTTCTTTTGTCAATAGTTTTAGAAAATTCACTAATATTTGGAGTGGGCATTTAAGGAAGGTGACAAGAAAGGCAAAACACTCAACCAGACTGAGTTACCCCACCTCTATCTTCCACTCCTCTGGGGGGGGGGGACTGACTAGATACCACACTTAAGGGGTGGCAGGGTATAATACCTATCACAGCCCTCATTTTCCTGATAAAGTTTGACTGTCAACAGACAAAATTTTGGCTTGTAAACATCAGTGAATTTTACATAGCTATTAACATAAGAAACTCTATTGGTTATTCTCTTCTTATCCTAATCCTTGTTTCAAATTTTCTTAAATGAGTATATAATGTAGCAAAAAGCCAGCATTTAGACTTCTGTTACTGCTGTTCCCCCTGTATGCATGGTGCTCATACAATTATGTTAGGTACACTGCGTGTGGTTAAACAATCAACCACAACTAATGGCACAATATACTGACAAAGCAAATGTTCAATTTACAAGCCAACATTGACTGAAATTAATATCATCATTTTTCTAAAAAAGCATCTCACATATATTAATTCAGCAATATCTCATCAGATGCCTCATGTTGGAGCACTTCCAAGTTCTTGTATTACTGTGATTAAACTACAGTGTAGGTGGCTAAATGTGACTAGATGTGCCAAATATTATATTGTAAATTGGATTCACACACAAGTTAAAGCAGTTCCTCACTCCAGAAATAGTTCTGCAGCATTCTGGACAGAATGGCATAGATACATTTATTTCTTTGATATCAATTTGCTGCAATTTACCTTCCGAATGTCAAAACCCAAAAGTATCAAGTTAAAACTAAATAAAAATTATGACAAAACAATATATTTTTTTGGCTTAATGCATCAAGCCTGATCTTTCAGTTCTGGAGCAATTTAGTCTACAACATCTTCATCAGGTGTGGGCTGGACAGCCTGGGTGGTCCGGGCAGTTTGGTTCTGACTCTCCTGGAGTAGCATTTCCAGCTGACCCGCGGGCACGGCAAAAAGTTCCACTGGGTCCTCATCCTCATATGGTCTCCTCATTTGTCTATCAGCCTGAAAAACATGACAAATGAGGAGTGAGAGAGAAAGAGGACCAAGTGGAACAAAGATGTGCCAAACATGCCAGAACCAAATGATTTGTAGAAATGCTCTATATGAACAACACACATTACAAGAACATGGAATATACCAAGCTCAGGCTTAAAATAGAAGCTCACTTTTGTAAGTAATCATATTGTGTAAAAAATAGGAAACAGAACTAAAATAAAGACACTCTAAATGGAAACCTATCTATTAGTAAATAACTTAAATAGAAAACACACTTGAGCACAAATGCAAAACACAATGAAACGATATGCAAAGCAACATTCTATTACTCACATTATAATGGGAATTATGCACTAAACAGGAAATGAGGTAAAAAATGACAGATCTGTATGCATTTTGAGAACTACTGGCAATTAATTAATTGGTGCACTTTCAGGTATTAACTGGTGGTTGAGGGATGCACACTGGAGTGCGCCAGCCCAGGCATCCTTGTTGTCTATCAGCAAGTTCTCTCTCTCTACAAGAATGCACACACACACACACACACACATACACACTCAAATACACACAGGCACAAACTGCAAGCATGCACACAGACACACAATCAAGTATACACTTGCACAAAGCCCTCTCCAGCCATCTATTATTTCACATATGTGATAACATCCAGGCTTCCCTACCTCCAAAGCTTGCCTATCCAGTTCTTGTTGTTGAGCCATCATCTGCAGCTCCTCATCTGTTGGTACATAGTTGTCTGGTTCCCTGTAGTCAGCAGGGCGGTCAGCGGCACACATGGCACAGCCAGGCCGCAGTGGTAAGTTGACATAGGTGCACTGTGGGCAGGACCAACCCTACACAGTGCATAAAAAGTTTTATTTAACATAAATAAAGTTTCATCTCATTATTATTATACTGAAAAATCTACATGAAAGGTAATTATGGTAATTGTACCACAAGTACTTTTAATTCATTTCTACTTCAGACAGTGCTCCCATACTGTTCTTAAATAGCAATATAACAGTATCTTCATGTTACACTTAGTTATATTCTACTTTGTTACTTTAATAAGTATAGGACTTCAAACCTCCGCGGTATCCACTGGTTGTTGTTGTTGCTGTGGCAACTGTTGCTGTCTCTGTTGTTGCTGTGGCAACTGTTGCTGTCTCTGTTGTTGCTGTGGCAACTGTTGCAGTCTCTGTTGCTGTTGTTGCTGTGGTGGTCTCAAAGTTTCTTCTGAACCTGAAGGTCTCCTTGGTTCAGGAACATTTTGATGACCTGAGACAAAGATGAATCATGTCATAACTAGCAAGTATTATTTAATAATGATAACAATAACCAAATCCTAAGTTAGACCTATTTATGAGCTAAAAATAATTTAACAATAACATCTCCAAGAAAAAGAAAATATACCCAAACCGTTTACAAAACTTACAAGATCTTTTTGAAACTAAATTATGCAATTTCCAAGGCAAATAGATCTCCAGAATTGGGGTTCCCTTCCCCTGTTATGAATACAACAGTTGTGAATTTATATAACAGCAATAACAATTATTCTTTACTGAGCACTAAAATGTGTACAGGTTTAATTTTCCTGGCTCTCTACTCTACCATTAGTTTTATAACATAAATGTACATACAAAGTACATATGGCATGATGACTGGCAAAGGATAAAATTACTAGTTTTAACTTAGTTATTCAAATGCAGATGTTATTTGAGTTGTATCATAAACCTAACTAGCCCTGACACTTTGGTACTGTACCTGGAGCAGCAGCTCTCTGCTGTGAGGCAGGATGTGGTGGTGTTGTTGGTGCAGCAACTGCTGAAAATATACATGAAGGTGCACTGTAGAAGATATATCTATTTTATTACACATTTTTCATGGTTCTCTACTCAACGATTTATATTTCTAATTACTACATACTCATACAAATATCTTTTTTAATGTTGATGCAATCATAGAAAAGCAGCTATATGTAAATATGGTTAAACGCACCTTCAGCAAAACAAGCTACTTGCTAGTACAATTTGAACAAATCATCAATTGTATCAAATTTATCAATTAAAGAGCAACAATTGGTTCTGATTTTAACAAGCATTTTAGCCTACTGCAAGTGGATTTGAAATGTAAATCTTCAGAGGAGTTATTGGCAGCGAGATTAACATCATCAATTAATCAATTAACAATATCCCTTCTACTCTTCTGAAAGCAAATAATGTATCATCACATTATCAAGCATTTGTTCATTACTGCTGTCTCAAAAATTTAGCACAAAGAAATGAGCCACCATCAAACATCTAGCCAGTATGAGATATGAAAACTTTGAGTAAAACTATACCCTTTTCATCAATAAAAATCCTGATAAGTATACCCCCACCCCAAAGAAACCATCCTTACTAGGGAATATGCATTTTAAGGATTCTTTGAATTGTTAATTGATGCACATATGGCTTCCAAATTTGTAAATAAATCTGTAGGTTATCATATTCTGAGACAGGATAGGCAAAGCAACAGATTAAATTATATTCAGGGATTAAATATTTTATAAATTTGATAATATATGTAAACTTTTTTATTAGACTTTTTTATTTCCCTTGATTTGCTCTTGTATCAAAAGCCATAAGACAAGGAGTGCAGCAGACTTAATCTTGAGTGTTCTTGAACCACGTCCAAATTTAATTACTGATAACGCCTGTAGCTGCCACAAGAAAGCAACAAGGAAGAAAAAAGCTCCATGCTAAAGCTAATCTGGGATAAAAATGAACACCAAAACAGTTGACTTCAGTTATTTTTACATTATAGTAAGGGGCAGATGAAGGCCGTCTTCTGGGTATTCCAGAAGAGGTTAAGAATTTCTCAAGTTTACATTGATGGGTATCTAATTTTTTCTGTTGGAAGATGGTCAAAAATGGAGGATGGATCAACAAAGAGAATTTGGAAGACTGTCAGAAAAGATCTCTGGATCTGCCCCTAATAATGGGTTTGAAAATAATTCTCCTCCCTATTACAGAATGATGACCTACCAGGCTCATCACACACGTCTACTGGTATAAGGTCTACAATCATGAAACAAAACATGGTCAGTACCAACAAAACATAACAATTTACACTAAATACAAAATACAGTTTTCAAGACAAAATAGATAAAACTTCTGTGTCATACCTACAAATACTGTTATACAGACCTGATTTCAGAAAAGCTGCCTTTGATATAAATGTACTTTAAGCCTCGGACTGTAGCTGAAACACACTACTCCCACTGGCTCTAGCAACAATTCAGTGAGCATTTCTATGCCCATGGTACCGACTGCACCAGTCTAAACCTGGGCTGTTTCTTACCTATATATGCCACTCAAATGACGGATATGAAGCACACTTTCAATTTGGTAAATGTAGGAACACTTATTCTTATATAAATGGAAATACAAGGTTCGTAGGTGTGTGATTTGGAAGTTTGAACAAACCACCCTTTTTGTCAAGAAAAGACCCCCTCTGGGAAAAATTTGATCTAGGTACAGGAAGATTTCATGCCAAGATACTGATAAGCAGTCCCATCCCATGTCCCATGTTATGTTCTCTCTCATACACCTGTCTTCCTGGCAGACCTACCTGCCTGTCCCATGTTATGTTCTCTCTCATACACCTGTCTTCCTGGCAGACCTACCTGCCTGTCCCATGTTATGTTCTCTCTCATACACCTGTCTTCCTGGCAGACCTACAGACTTGGCAGACATCAGGTACAGGTACACTGGAGAGCCATCATGGATCAGCTGCTTGAATTTATTCAGGTGGTCATCATCTTTGGCACGGCTCTTGCCAATTATCCATCTTTGCACTTCTGGGGGGAATTGGTGTTCCAGGAACATCTGTAAGAATTGGTTCCAAATTGACTTTTTCATAAGTAACCATTTATCTCTTTTATATCACACTGTCCTCTGTTTTGTCATAGGCATGCATTTCATGATCAATCTCTAAAATGTTTTCAAATCAATGCTCGCTCATGGAACAACATTTATGTTTTTTTTTTGTTATTAAACATGTTGTAAGTAATCTTCAGTTATTTTATTAAAGTAGTATACTCGTAACCTGTCCTTCAATATAACAAGGAATTCTATGAACTGTAATTTTTTCAAAAGGATTCCCATTCTAAAACCATAAAATAATCCTTAAATAATCTTAGTAAGACAAATATTGCATTAGCCATTACTGACAATGCTCATCCAATTTTCCAATTTTAAGCAAAGTTTTTTCAAAAGGCATTCAGTAAAAGCGCTCCCTAGCAACCATTGAGACCATGTATGGGAAAAAATAGTCCAGTAGTTAACACAACCCACAACAAGTTTCCAAAGTCTCCAGTCCTCATGTTTCTCCTACTTACATGCCGTTTTAAATCTCTGATGGTCATTGACAGCCTGACCTTCAGCATGATGGAGGTACCTGAATTACTCTTGTCTTCCACATACACCTTCAGGCTGCAACAATTACAATTTGATTAATAGAACACTTTAATGTAATATTTTAAAATAAACTTTTATCATAAAACTTGCAATCAACTACTAGCAATTACTAACTATGTCAAAAGCCTAATAAAAAATAAAGATCAAATCATAAAAAGTTTCAATGTTAAATATGCAATGTTATTATCTGTGTCATAACAAAAGAGGTACACATGAAAACATAAATACATCCAAAGAAACAAGTCCAAGCAATACTACTTGTACCAAACTCCCTGTTACCCAGCAGATTTTGATGAAATGCTACACGATATTATCTGGCTCAAGAAAATGAATCATTTTCTGACATTTTTCACCAAATCACTCATTGGTTGGATTCAAAACATTCCAGTTTTTTCCTAAAATTACCCAGCCATTTGGTTACAAAAAATGTTTTATCTCAGAGTAAGCCAGGCAACAGATAACAAGGCAGCAAATCTGTCAAATGAACAGACAACAAGGAGGAGGAATACTCCAATCAAGCTGGTTTGCCAATTTGAGCTGTATGTGGATTCTTAGCATCATTCTTGTAAGTTACAAAATAATAATAAATACACATTTCCATTTGTAGTGGCAGTGCACAAAATATGTATGTTTTGTCAATTCTGATACAATATTTCACAATGCTTAACAGCATAATTATCAAAAATATAGAAAAATATACCACTGATATTCATAAAATGTAACCAGTGAGTCTTCAGATGCACGAAAGTTAAAAGCCACACCTTGAAAATGCCAATACGCAAAAATTAACATTTCACAAAAAACTGTATAACTTCAAGAAAAAGAGTTCAATCAGACTGGTTTTTGAACTCAAGCTGTATTTTTGTCATATGGATCTTTTCTGCGAGTTTGAGAATCAGGGGCCAGTTTCAAGAAGCAGTCGTGAGATAGAACAACTAACTACTGAACTATCTCCCTAACGAGAAAACTTAAGGGGTGTTTCACGAAGCAGTCGTAAACTCATCACTAAGTTCAGTCTGGAAGTTCGGTCGTTAGTTCTCTCATTACTCAACGTAGTCTTGAAACAGTCTGCCGGAAGTGGAACATATGCGTAAAAGTGTCACGAAAGCACTAACTCTCCAATTTTTGGCGGCTGGAAATGCATAAGAACGTCTGCTTTGAGGTCGTCGTAAAGGATCTCCACCACCTTTTTGCTGCTCTTTTTGTCACAGCTATGCGCAACCTCTTGTAAATTGCATCATTGTGTGTATATTCAAATAGATTCTGCCTATCATAAAAATGCCGTAGTCTATGTTGCCGTCTGGTGGTACAGATAGCAAGAAAGGTAACCGCCATATTGGATACAAAGACAAATGACAGACAAGCAACTAAGCAACTTTTCTATTTCATTACTTACGCATGCGTACGATGAAACTCGAGTTAGCGACTGGTCTGACCAGTCATTAAATATCCAAGGTAACAACGACACAATAACGAGCGAGAGAACTAGCGATAGCTTCCTGAAACGGCACTCATCAGAGGCTTTTTCCTAAATGGTCACTATGGTGGAAGTGCCGAAAATAGGGTTTTCTTCAATTTTGATACAATATTAAATTTTATTTAAGCTTAACAGCATAATCATTACCAACTTTTAAATTTTCAATGCAGGTAACATAGTTATTTAAAAACTATGACTAACAAAGGTCTTAAGGCCCTTGGAACTTCAAAGTCACACCTTGAAAACCTTAATATGTAAACAGGACAGAACTGTAATGAAATGAGTTTATTTGTATTTTCAACACTTTATTACATAACACAATAACCAATATTATACCTTTTTAATGTGATCAACTAACAAAATAGTTGAGATGGAAAAATATCTATGGAACAATTTGAATTGTCCAGTTTGCTCACTTCAGTGACTGAACATAACGATAGAAGGAGTGAGTCTAGCAAACTGCACTGAAATGAAATTTTTCAATTTTTGACACTTTATTACACAAAACACAATAACATTATTTTTATATAGTATACTAACATTATTTTTATATAGTATACTAACAACTGTTAAGATGTGAAAATGTCAAAAGAACACTTACACATATCTCATTAGTTCAAAACTGTGACTGTGAACATGGCTAAGAATTCATTTATATACAAAACACACCACAATTTCAACAAAATTAACCGATCAAGCTAATTTGGAACTTGGTCAGTATATCAATCTTATGAATCAGTCCTGCAAGTTTCAAAGCAAAATATGTTTTTTTTTATAAAGGGGAGATTAAATAATTCTGAAAAATGCAAAAAATAAAAAAATTAAAAAAAAGCATAACCTATGGAAAAATGGTCCAATCAAGCTGATTTTTGAACTTCACATGCTTTTAAGGAATATTTATCAGTTCTGTATGTTTGAAGGCTAAGGGTAAAATGGTTTCCACTTATCATAATAACAATGAAAAAGTATAGTGACAGCAACAATGAAAACGACAGACGCAGGTGACTGCTATATGTACAGACATATCTTTACATATACATACTTAAAAAAAATTCAATCAAACACACATATATATATATATATATATATATATATATATATATATATATATATATATATATATATATACATACAAAAGATAACACCACACCCACCTGATCATTTTCTCAGTTGATTTCCCACTATCTCCAGACTGGTAAAGTTCCATTTTTATATTGGCCCTCTTAATTGCAAGACTCTTTGCAACTATACCAGCTTGTTCTCCTTCACCTTTATAAATAGCACTCTGCAGTGACTCAATCAAGTTCTGAAGTCCTGTAGAAAGTGACCTGCTATGAACTTGTTCTTCACGTCTTTGCACCCCTCCCGCGCCCCCACGGGATGACAAAGGGGTGGCAGGTTGTTCATGTGCCTCAGGGGGTGGGGCGTAGGCGGAGTAAGACCTAGCTGCCTTGGCCTTAGAGGAGAAAGAAGCTGTGGGGGCACTATAGTCCCTGGGGTGGCCTCCCCCTCCTTTGTATTTCCATTCCTCAGTGCTGTCATAGGGTTCTTTAGGAATGGCGTTTACGTACATGTCTACATATTGCTGTGAGGCTGTGTTGCCAGAGAAAGAGGAATCAGATGAATAGAAAGGTATGGCATCTGCAACTTCACGGCCAGATGCCATGTTCCCGTCCTTCGCTGCACCTTGAAAATAATTCATCAATTTAATGCCAATCTGTTATTTACACAGTATGGTGAGTATATAAGTTTCAGCTGTATTTCCTTTTAAAACGTTTAAAATAATTAAACAAATTAAAGGGGTTGGGCAAACAACAGACAACCATATCAATACCGCCAACTTTTAAATGAAATAACACAATATAGGACCCAACATGTTCTCTTGGCAGGACTACCAGCTTCCAAGGTGTGGTAGCCAGAATGGTGTAAAATTATAAAAAATTAATGCAATAATATTATATATTACTGATCTTTAAATGAATAATATGAATATTTAGTTTTTCTTATATTTTTCATGCTATTAACAATCAAATTTCCTTTAGGGATTTTATGTTTTTAATTTTTCATAATTTTTATAATTTTTATTTAGATTGTACATTCTACATTCTAACTACCAATTTCTTTCTTACATGAATATCACATGCACTAAATTTAAAGAGGATCTCTCTTTTTAGCCTGGCTTTTTTAAGTATATGGAACAAATATAAATAAACAAGCATTTTCTGTCCTCAATTATCAAAATCACATGTGGTGCCAAATATTGTGTCAAAAAGAAAACTGATCACAAGCAATACCAACCTATGATGCTCTTCCCCTACAAGCTTCTCAGCCTCATGGTGCTGTTTAAAAAAAGCTTTTATATTTTACAAGTAAAAATTTAAAACATCCCTCAGAAAAGGACATTAATGACAGGACTGCAGATTCCTTGAAACATAATTTTCAACATATTCATAATGTAGGACAGATAGGATTCCTATCAAAAATATTGATATGAAAGCATCACCAGATGAGCTGCTTTAAAATATTTCAAGCATTGCATACCAGGTGAGCACTTGGTGTTAGTTTGCTCTCTGTTCCTCCCTCCCCTCCTCAGTGGGCGTGTCTCTAACTGCAGCACTCTCTTTAGTTCTGCTTGGAAAACTACAAACTGCTTATCATTTCTGTAACATCCAGAATGAAAAATAAATATTATGTTATATTCACAACTAATAGCATATATCATGAGACAGTATATACATCATATTAGGCAGATGCTTAAAACATCATAAAATCAAAATATTAATTTGATTTTTAAAGACTGCTATATTTATGTAATATAATATTACTCCATGCTATTGCTATTTTTTTGACTCAATACATTTTATAACTGTGGAATTCGACACAAAAATTACAGAATGTGAGAATTTTGTTTTGGTTAAATGACAGCCTCTCTCAGTCTACCAGTTTGCATCTAGCATTGTGGTTATAACTGCATCAGGAAGGAGCAACAGTCCACACAACCAAAGCCAAGTCAGACCATTCTTGACAAGCTTTATCACTAACACTGGATTCATTCTACATGTTTATGATTTGAGTCCAGTGTAGAAAATATCTTGACTATGTAACTGGCATACTTGTCAAATTTAAAAGCAAATAATTTCCCGTCACTGGTCTTGATCTCATGCCATTCCTCTTTTTTCACCTCATAATTAGCTGT
Source organism: Lingula anatina (assembly GCF_001039355.2). The sequence continues at coordinate 171,675 of NW_019775794.1, forward strand.
GTTCAGTATTACTGCCAGCTGACCCTGAAAAAAATATGATCAAAAATTATCTATGTGTACAAATATCAAACACACACAAGATAGTAAATTCAAAAGATAACTAGTCCCCAGTAAGCACATACATGACAAGAGACAAATTTGGGTCAAAGGCAAACTCAATTTTAAACAAGGCAGCAAAGCTGCAAATGGCAGCAAATGTACAGACAACAAAAAAGAAAATAATTTTTTGGAAAAATGGTCCAATCAGGCTGATTTTTTAACTTGACCTGTATTTAATGAATATTCGTCAGAACGTTTTATGTAAGTTTGAAGACAAAAGGTGAAACAATTTTCATTTTATTTGTATAACAGTGGATAAAATATGCTGAAAAAAAACAGAAAAACAATATAACTTTTGGAAAAATGGTGCATTCAGGCTGATTTTTTTAACTTGACCTGTATTTTATGAATATTCATCAGTTACGTAAGTTTGAAGACAAAAGGTAGAACGGTCATCTTATTTGTATAACAGTAGATAAATTATGTTGAAAAAAAAACAGGAAAACAGTATAACTTTTGAAAGCTGATTTTCAAACTTGACCTTTACTTTATGAATATTTATCAGTTCTGTAAGTTTAAAGACAAAAGGTGAAATGGTTTTCCTTTTATTTGTATAACAATGAAAGTGCATGTTGACGACACAACAGACACAGGCGACGGCTATATGTACAGAAACATTTGTGTCTGTACATAAGAATGTTAGAAAATGGTGTCTTTTTAACCATAACATCCATTTTACTTAAATAAATTCAAATAACTGCAATTATAAAAAACATTTCAAAAAATTAATGTCATTCATTAACATTTTTCATGTTTTGTCTGTAAAATGTTGAAGAACATCTATAAAATTATTGAGACATGAGTAAATTCATATTAGTAAGGATAATTCAAACTACTAATAAATCCATGTTATACTGTGACTGGTCATAGGCATCATTTATAAATAATACTTGTACTTAAATAATTTTCACTATCAAAATTTATAAAAATTGGAAAAATCAAATATATCTGATGGAATTTATGGGTAATTCATGTGATGAAATTTAAGATACCGCTCCCATCTCCAAAGATTTAAAATGTGGAGACAACAAATATTGTATTTGATCAATAATAAACTGACATAACCTGAGTGATGAACTAATATAACCTGAAGGAGGATTGTGGAAATGATCTGTCTGTGTACTCAGTATAAGAACTGCCCAGTATGTGTGCCTGTAACACTGTTCATTGACAAGTTAGTCAAAGATATTTCAAATCAGCCTACCCCATTCTTTCCTCTTTCTGTAACTAAAATCTTGTAAAGCATGTTCTGCTGTAACAGTTGGATACGACTTCCATGACCAGAAAATAAACTCCTCCAACCATGGGTTCGTCCTTCCACCAGCCCATTAGGAACCAATACTTCTCCACGACAACCAGCCACAAACACATCTGCTAACATGCTATTAGCCATTTAATTGTCTTTTCTGGCACAGAACTGTATTTCAAAATCTTTAATTCCCCTGTCTTCACTTATGTTATGTAGCTTCTTCAATCAATTCTCAAGCAGTCTTCTCTTAAAAACAATGACTTTGCTCTCATCACTGTTTTTAACCTCAGATTTAAGCCATAAAACACATCTATTCGATCTTTTCTAAGATTTTTCATACATAAATCCAGTATACCTAAAGCTGTTACATATAATGTACATGTATTATGCATAGGTGCCTGACAAAAGTATCAATTTCCCCCTACATTGTGCAATCTTCACTGGTCTCTTTAGCCACTGTTCCACAGGAAAACCTTCCACGAATTCCAACCTTATACATGTAGCTAAGAAGGTTTAAAATTTGTACATTCTGTTTTATATCCACATCAAAAACCTGACCTTATTCTGTGTTAAGCACGAACATCTATTTTTAAGTAGGCATTTGCAGTCAAGAGTGAGCAGTTGAGTGTGTTTTACTTCCTGGTGTACACTGTACATGTATGTATGTCACATGAATTTACATTAAAAGCCTATTTTCGGTTCCACAGATTGACTTCCGGCCTTGAATTTACTTTTGGCATAACGTGAACCAAAACTAGTGACACAGTAAATACAAAGAAAAAACGGTTTCGTGGGACACAGAAACATATACATGTATGTGACACTAAAAAGGAAAACGATTTAGTATCTAGACTGTGGAACTGAAAGGCACCAACTCGTAAAAATGAAATCTATTATGAATTATTTTCTAGACCTTGTTCACACACACAAAGTTCGTAGTATTGCTTACCCTTTCTCCAATTAAATAAATCCATGAATTTTTTCCAAGTTTCAATTTCAACTTGTTTCTACAGTACAGTACTTATAGACTATAGACACTTCCGGTGGTATTTCCCACAGCGAGTGGTGTCACTTTGAAACTTGCACCGTCATCAAGGTATTAACGCTCTTACATACTGTATTGTACATTCTGTTTTAGCATTGGATTTTTAATTCTTCATAACTTGCCTTACCTACGTACAATCTTGCATTTTCATGTAAATATGCCAGTTGGCTCTAAGCACGTAAACAGTTGAGAACTCTCTTGCAAACGGAGGCTGGAATACAGCTACCGTCAATAAGTACGGGCGGGAACACGATCTTTTATTTAAAATAATACCATTATTATTATAAGGAGAAGGAGATTCTTTTCGAGGTTTGAGTGCATCTGCAGTGTATAATTCTAAACTGAAGTATGATACAACACCTTATAACAAACTTAAAATAGAGCATGTTTTTTTTTTTTTTTTTGCCTTTTCCATTACTTAACCTGTGTTACATGTAAAATGATGTACATTTAGTTCACTGCTATATTATTCAGTGTATGTATTGGATATATGTATTTTTAGTAATTCCTATAGTCTAAAATGAGGGAAAGAATACACTGATAGTGCTAACCCCTTATGACATAAGTTTTAAAAAATTGTGCTGCACGAGAGGTTATATGTATAAAGTCACATTTATAATTTCAGAGAATGAATGCTGAAGAGAGATGGATACTAGAATATGCTTGTCGACATAAAATGCACCAAGTCTTACATGGTGAGCATAACAAAAGTGTGAGATAAAAGAATTTGTTACTGTTTTTTTTTCAAGACCCTAGTTTATGATGTTTATCTATAACCAAATTTACCATGCATTTATTAATATTAAAACAGTCCTGTATAGGTAAATATGGGAAGGGGTAGGTCAGTTCTGATCCATATTTTATATCTAGTGAATATGTAGTAATAATGAATAAAGAAGTGATTTGTCCAAAGACAATGTGAAAATTTATGACATTTTTATTGGATGCACAGTAATTGCCACTTTTGAAGAACTGCGATGAAAAAGTTCAATGTTTATTTTTTATTTTTTCAGTCCTATGTAAGAAGTACCCCGATGGTCTAGACACGTTTCAAGTTGCTCCAGTTTATCAAGGCTTAGCAGCTCTGCTATTTGTTGTCACAGACTGGCAACTGAAGGACTTTCAGGGTGCAATGGAAATACTTGATGTTCTGTACATTTTTGCTGAAGAAGTCATTCCTTACACACTCTTTTCAATGCTGATGACTGGTTTGAGAACTATGGTGAGTCTTGAAAATAATTAACTGGAAGTGACATTAGATAACAGAGCTCTCATTTCAGTATTTACCCAAGTAACATTACTGATAATGTTATATTTGTTAAAACTTTACTTAAATGCACAGGCTATATCTTACACGCATCAGAGATTTCATATATAATAATCTAGGGGCACAATTTTCTTTTTTAAAAAATATGTAATTATTTTCTTTTTTTTTCTTGTGTAAGCACTTATTCCATTTGTTGAAAACCAAGGGTGAAGACATTTTGGCAAAACTAAATGAATATTTTCCTCGAAATGGCAGAGAGTTGAAGGTTAGTATATATTACATTTAGAAGCAGAATTTGACAAACTGAGCATTTATTTGTTTAAAGAGTTATTCCACAGTGTTTCCTCCATAGTATTTTTTTTCTTCCCCCTTAAAATTTTTCATCTTTCCATATCCCGAATTTAAAGAAGTTTAAAAAAAGATGTTCACCTTTTCTTAACTCTCATGAGGTCACTTTTTGGGAATAGAAGTGGCCAAAAGTCTTGGATAAAATAGGATGATATATATGGGTAAAAGCTGTTGTATATTTTATAGATTTTTCCCAAATGTTAAATATTTAATCAATTCCTCAGATAAAAATTTTCAGTTTTTAATGCAACTTCTGGAAAATGAAATGCTATTTTGTTTTGAATTAACATGAGTCCTCTGTAAAGAGAATTTACAGTCCATTTTCAAAACTGTGACAAAATCCTCTAGAATTTCGATACAATACAGTATACATTTTGCAGAGTTCCAGTCCCTTTCTTTATACACAATAATATCTTATTAATATAGAAATGTACGGCTTCTGAAAACTTGATGCAGTATTGTACTTATAACTGTATCTGCACACACTTGATTAACTTCCTTCTTTGTAAATTATGTATTTTATGATATTCTTTTCTATATATGTAGATACAAAGAGTACTACACAAGAGAGAGATCGAATTTAGAAAGCTGTTCATCTCCCTGGTTGCAGATGAAGACAGGTGTGCAGACTACTTGAAGCATAGGTATAGGGAGGACTTTGGGCAAGATTTTAAGGACTCTGTGCGAAGGCTGGTAAATGAATTTGTTTCTAAGATTGAAGAGATCCTGCCTCCTACAACAATTGATATGGTAAGACTTTCTAAGAAACAACAGGACTAGGGTACCCACTTTTCAACCAGTTTTCTATTTTCACCCTTTGTTTTTAAATATTGATAAATTTGGTTAAAGACTGACATTTTGAGGTTATCTCACATGACTTTCATAGAAGAGGTTACTCTTTCTCTTAACGCTTTATTTTTTTATCCATAGATTTGTGTTACAGTTTAAGATAAATCTGAATGAGGTTTTCCAGCAGAATAAAAGGAATTTTCTCTATTTTAGGATTTAGTTCAGAGGTTTATAAATGTCTTGGAATTTATTGTTATTGGTATCATGAAAGTATAATTTGTATTATATAAAAAAGACATACTGAGAAACAAAAGAATTTCAAAGTGATTATATACATGTTCAATAATTTCATCAATAAATTTATTATTATAAATACCAGATTTTAGCTGGTGAGAGGCCTTCCATGAGGGATCTCTCTACACCCACATCAGAGAACATGGAAATTGTTCTGGATTTAATTCTCAGTAAAGAGCAGCCCACGGCAGACGACTTTGTGGCTGTTCTGGAGGAGATGTGGCAGACAGAGCACAGACAGAAGAGAAAGATGAAACATACTGACATCAGCACAGATGGTTTAAAACTGAGGTAGATAGAGTTCATTCGGTTTATAGAAGATATGATTACATTTAATTATAATGTCTCTTTGCCATAAAGATGTAAAAGATTAAGATCTAATATTATGTATGCATGCATTTTAAATTATACGTGTAAACAGTATATTGTAAAATTAAGATAGCTGGTCTTTGTCTTGGACATGTTTCGTATAGATTTTAATGGATTTTGATTATGTTTTATAATGCTTTTGGTTGCGTCATGTAGTGTCAAGATTCTTTTACAGGAAAAAAGCACCTGAGTCTCCAACAAACTCTTTAAATCAGGAACAGATTCTAAAATCTCAAGAGACAAGTAAGCTGAGCTACATGGTCCAGTCCAAAAATGGCCAGTTGAGAAGCCCTACTTCAGAAAATTCTGATGGAGTATCACAAGACACACAAAATGAAACTTATACTTACTACACTGATTTCAATTCTGCTCATCCAAAACGGAAAGGGAGAGGTAGTTTCATAAAAACTGATTCAAAACCAAAGGACATGCCAGCTGCAAACCTCCAAACAGGGTTTAAACGTTTAAAAGTCCAGTCAGAATTACAAACAAGTGAAGACAGACAGGTTAGCAGAAGACATTTCAGTCCAAACAGTAATCAAAGTAAAAAATCAAATTCTGAATCCGAGGATTACATGAAGAGAAGTTTACCAAATGCGAATACATTTTCAAGAGGACCTGAACGAAACAAGAGGCATTTAGATAGTGAGAAAACTGAAACAAACAGAAGTCCACAAGGCATTCTAAAACCTGTGGATAACATTGAAATGTCACAAGAAAGTAGTTCATCTTCTGCTTCCCAGTCTCTGCTGCCGGTTCCAAAAGTTTCTCCAGGAGATAAAAGAGATTTTATAGTAATAAGGTACGTACTGGTAGGCTAAAGATATGTCATCTGAAAATCATTTCTGTTTGTTTTATTTCTTTTGGTTCATATACAACTACCTTGATAAACTATGAAAATTGAAATTGAAAATTACACATTTACATGATTTTGATTTGCTCTTGTATATTATCATATGTGATGTGTCAAATTACATACATTGATATAATTATTATATGAGCAATCGAGATAAATGTACTCAAAGCTAGAAAACTCATAAATTTCATTTTTGCTTGTTGTGGATTTTTGTATAAAATAAATGTGTTTGCAGCAGTTCAGGTGATACTGGGTGCCTTCGGAGTGATTCTTCAGACCCTCAAGAATTGGCAGAGAAAAACAGTGGAGAGAGGAATGCAGCAGACACCCAGGTACTGATTTTCCCAATTACTGGTACTTAGATATTAATTTCACCTTGTTTCTAATTTTGATGTTCTGATGTTGTTCTTGAAGTACTTGAATTGAGTTTTTTAATTGGTTTAAAAAATAATACCTTTGCTACATACTTAACTTAATAATACATTTGTTTCAGATATTCTTTTATTGGAAAGTCTTCTAAATTATTGGGTTTCCCTCATCTTATTTTCAGGTGTATCTCATATCCAGTAGCAGTGAAGAAATGGTATTGTCTCAGGAGAGAGATCTGTCACATCAGCCACTCCAAGAAAGTAGGACACAGCAACCAAACATGAAGGCTTCCAAGTCACAGGTGTCCAGTAGCTTAGTCTCTCAGGTCAATTAAGTTGATATTTTATTATTTTGTCCACGAGTTCAGTGATTTGGCTGACACATATGCTACCATTCAGCAAAGGTTTCTATAAAGCAACCAGACATATCTAAAAAGTGCAGTTTTAGACCATGCTGTAAATGACGTATTCCCAATTTATTGTCAAATTTGGCCAATTTGTGACAATTGTCTCTACAAATTTATGAGTTTGTCCAAAACAAGACCATTCACTAACAGAATTTTTTTAAAATCACAAACATTATTTAAAACCGAAATGATATCGCTGTTTTTTCATATAATGCAGGTTCATCCAGATTTACCCAGCAAAGACAAGCAAACAGATGGAAAAGTAGAACTTGCAAATGGTGATTACATACACGTATCTTGTTTATATTGTCTGATGATTTACCTAGAAACTGAATGGTATTTTTATAATTCAAAAACACAATGGGTTATACTTCAAATTAAGTTCTTAATGTAGATTTGTATTTTTATTAAACTGTCCAATGGTCTTCTTAAATCATTTGGGTTTGTTTTGATTCACTGACAAAGAATTACAGCCCCACTTTCTTTGAATAGTGATATGGCATCAAATTTCTTAAATATATAGAGCATCTTTTTTAAGATATTTTAGCTGAAGTCACATCTGAAGAAGAAGAGGGGGAGTCCAATGATACCAGTAGTATAGGAGACAGTGCAGGGCAGCAGTTACTTTCCTACGTCATAGAGGAATCTGATGTGGAAGAAGATGAAGACAAAGCCTCAGATGTTTTGTCGACTACCTCCACACAGTCTTTCACACAGGTACTTTACCCAATAAATATTGCTCTTGTAAAGCTGCGGTCATGTAAATGGTGCATATTGTAAGATATTCTTGAACATATTCTTTCCACAGATAAAGAAAACATCAGGGTAGTCCTTAGCTCTTTTCAGTTTCATCATTGCTATTTATCATTTGTATTTTATATTTGTCACATCTTTCAAACCCACGTACCTATTACTGTATTATAATTATTGTTATTTATTATAATTATAATTTTTAGTTTTGCCAAATGAACAGGTTCATAAATATATTTGTGCTCGGAAATTCCACTGGGAACTTCTTAAATTAATACACATTCCCAGCTTTTAGATGCACTGTCTTCAAAATTTACTCCAGCAAAATTTCCCATAAACTTCTCTGTTATTATAATAATGGTATTAAAAATTTTTTTGAATGACTTTTCAGTTTGATGCTATACTTGAAGACTGCCATGTCAAACAACAAGTAGTGTCAGAGAAGAAGTCTCACCTTCCTAAATTAGAGAGGCACTTGCGCCCAGAGAACACCCGATTGTGTGTTGTGAAAATACAGCGAGATGAGGTAAAGCAGTTGCAGTTCACCTTGTGCTTCAACTTATATATTAATTATACGGCAGAGATAGGTATTTGCCACAAGACCCATACTGTGTTTCTGTCCTTTAGTGGGTGGCTGATAAGAGGGAAGGGGGTAGATTTTAAGATAAGTCCCAGTTATTTGCCATTTCTTTTCTTATATCTTGTCTCCAAGTATTGTAATTACAGGAACTAGACTAATCTACTAATGAATTATTTGCAAACAAATTATAATTTTTATATGAGATCAAAAAAAGCTAGACTAACAGTTAGTAGCTTTTTTTTTTACCCCTCCCCCCTCCCAAAAAAAAAATCAAATTATTACGTCCTGTTAGTATTGTTATTTTTACGGGGTTGGTTGAAAGGGCGAGGGGAAGAATCTTTGAGAAGAAAGTTTGTTACATTTCACTAATTTATCATTGGCTGTAAACATTTATTAGACTCCAAGCAGTTTTAATGTGATGTGTGTTAGTTGCTTCATAACAAAGTTGAAGTAGTACCTTGTGTTATAAAGATAATGGACTAGCTGTCTTACATCAGACAGGAGACATAATAAAAGTCAGTTCACGTTTGCTAGCAAACATTATTCCATTTTCAAGAACAAGTCTTCTTATTGCTTGCTTTTATTAAATAATTACATCAGCTGTGTTATTGTTACGATTTTCCTATTACATTTGTGTAATGTTTAAGTTTTATTTTTGAATATATAAACTTGTATAACAATCTGTATTGATTCAGGGCCAATTTTTTCTTCTCAGGCTCTAGATGCCCAACTGAATAACAACAGTGACAGCACGTATTCATGAAAACCACCTGCTGCCATTGCCCTTGTGAAGGTCGTCAGTCTCAGCATGCTAGGGGGTAGACAATCCTCTACTTATTGTTGTTACAAGACTGGTCAGCTATCTTTACTAAGTACAGTACTGCTAGTCTCCTAAAACCATTACCTGGGATGTGGCTGCTGTCACCCTGGCTTTAAAATGTTTGCTGCACATGTTGAGTGAGTCTTATACTCTGAGAAGGAAAAACAGGAACTCAAAGAATGTGATCTCAAATTGTGCCAGGCCTCATATCACTGTTTATTAATTAGTGTAGTTATTAATATGTACTTCTTTAGTTTGGTTTAACTTTGTGCTTAGATTTTTACTGTAATATAAGCCCAACTTGGTTCTACATGCATGAAATGTTTTACAATGCCCAAAAACATGGATAGCTGTTGATCATAAAGATGATAAGTTGTATCATCTACTGAAAACTTCGACTGAATAGCAACAAAAGGATGAAGTGTCAAACAATGACCAAAATAGTTTTTAGTTTGAGGTAAGAAAGTTTTATAATACTTCAAAGTGTTCTAAAATTGTGCAATGTGATGTTTTCCATTAATCTGTAGAAAATCATTCTTCCTGCAGTAGATATGTTCAAGCATGTCATAAAAAATATTTTTCTCCTTAAAATAATAAGAGCTAGGAAGAGTTTTCTCTTTGTTAAAAACAGGCAAAATTGAATCCAATCAAAGGTATTTTTAGTATCTTAGGTATCTTACATACAAGACCCTTCATAAAACCACACCCTCCTTGTGGAATCAACGTGCTAGAAATTCAACTTCTCATGATGTTTATTTGAAATTTAAGTATGATATTAATTTTTCATGACTGAGCAGTTTTTATGTAGACAAACACAAGAATTGCAGAATGTAAAATTGGCATCCCTGCTTCTCTAGTAGTTTTTCACTGATCTGCTTACTCCCTCCTTATGAATGATATCTTTGTAAGATCATGTTTTCCTTTAATTTTGAAATAAAAATCATGCAAAGTCCTTCCATTTTCCCTTGTGTAGAACCTTGTTCTGTGCTTCCAGCCGCTGCCAAGACTGCTTGCTTTTGTATGGGTACATGAAAGGGTATTTCTTAGGTTTGTACTGCTCAAATGGTGATATGACTTTGAGTTTTTCTACTAAAACCTGTTCATTAATGTCCTTTATATCCCTGTACTTGTCCAGGTAGCTGAAAAATAAAAAAAAAAAACAAATGAAAATGCTTGACAATTTCCTCATTCTTACTGGAATGTCTTGACAAGGTCCATGTTGGTGACCTGAACCCAAGGCCAGGGCTTCCCTCTCAAAGATGACAAATACATTTAGTTAACAAAGTATTATGTGTAAAATGAATTCTAGGAAATGAATAAATTTATGAGCACATATATTTTTTGACAGCTGTATCTAGATGGCAAAAATTACAAAATACATTGACATAAAATGTAAGTATTGTAGACACTGAATTTAGCCCTACAAATGAGATCTGAGTGCAATATAACTGAACAATGGAAGAAACACACAATAATAAGCAGCCATCCTCATGCATCACATTTAGGCCCTTTAAGGGGCATGTTTTTTTTAAAATTATTTAGAACACTGCCACTGAACCTGATCTATAATATACATACAAATTAAATGGTTCTCTGTGTGGATACTTGACTTGCTTTGGGCGGTAGGCAGGGGGATAGTCGTACTCATAGGATGGCTCCTTCATGTCTGAAAAGAGAAAATATACTATTGCCAGTGATTTATGGATACTTATAATTGATGGAACTGCCTGGGAAACCTGCACGACAAATATAAAATTTTATTGGCTTTTAAGTACAAAGCAAGACTATAAAAGCATTAGAAATATGATTTCAGCTGCTTGGCAATGGTAACATGTTATCAGACTCACACACTGCTTTAATACTCGCTGAGTACATGACGATGCACATCTCTCACACTGCTACCATACTCAATGAGTACATGATATGAGAATACACATCTCTCACACTGCTATCATACTCACTCAGTATATGATGATACACGTCTCTCACACTGCTATCATAGCAGCACTGGAAGAACAGGAAGGCTGCAGGTGTCATGTAATCCTCATGGCGCTGATAAAACTTGAATGTGCTAAATGTTCTCTCCTTGAGACTGCGGCTGCAAAAGAGATCACCAGAGATCAATTCAATGAAACTTTTAATTAAATAACTTATGATGTAAAATTTAACAATAAAGTAAGACTGCTATAATAAAATCAGAATAACAGAGTCAACAGATAGGCACAACATGGTTATCAAGTTCAGCAATTTATCTCAAGTTCTGGAAAATTTGTTTCCACCTGATAACAGGGACAAGTTGACTGATAGGAGAGGTTTAAAGGTAACTTGAGGGAAATCCATGTAAGGGAAATGGTGTTACTTTCGTGAAAATCTACTGAAAATGCAGATTTTCAGAATCAACCTGCAAATCTAGCAAATAAAACTACCTGTAAACTCAAGGCTTAAAAAAATTCAGTTTGACAGTTGCCATGTGTATGAAAATATGCCAGACATCGACATGGACATACACAGGGGGCACTTAGAGTTTCTGTATAAAGTGCTACATGCTGTCTGTTACCTTTGGTTTTTTCTTTTTTTTATTTTGAGCTAAAGGCTGTGCTAGTAAGACCTCATTTTTGGGGGGTATCATTTCTGTGTCACTATGTTACTAAATAAATTTGTAAGAGCTCAGAACTAGTTTTGCTTTCCTATGGAAAACTGTTATTAATAGACACCATTTTGGATGAAGTATGGTGTTAATCCAATCCTTCCCTAGTGTAGTTCAATTCAATTCAGAAATTTAACTTTTTTCTGTGCTCACAAAAAAATCAACTTAAACCTCAAATAGGGTTACTGACATCATCGGCTGACAAAATTACACAAAAACCAACTTAGAATTTGAAATCCCATCTTCAGCAATCTGTTGTCTGGCTTCATAACATTGTCTATTTCCAGTTATTTTAAAATTAGGTCATGATCATGAACTTCTATACTCCTGAACTAACTCACCAGTTCTGTGGTCTCTTCTCCAAGCTGTAGTCCATAAGTTTGTCTTGTTTATAGAGAATAAAAACATAGCGCAAGTACCCTGTACCATTGGGAGGAAAGGGGGGAAGGTAATCACATATGGACTCCCCTTTATCTACTTGTTCTCCAGGAATATTACCTCTAGAAGATAAACAGGAAATAACATAAAATGATGTATAAGAAACACACGACCTTAATTTTACTTGATAAGGAGGAACCCAGGAATTGGTAAAAATGTTTCAACTGACACCTCTCTGTATTTCTGCATGCAAAAAATGCTCCACCTCTGATAAAATTTATTACTGCTGACTCTCACTCTTATAATATGCAGACAGCGTTTACTCCAACAAATGGTTAATGTCCTTTATGAAACTCAATGGAGAAATATTATGATATTACAGATCAACATCTTATAATTCTATTTTAGTAGTAATGTTCATATTTGCTATTATTATCATGAGAAGAGAAGCAAACAGACAATGTGTGACTTAACCAAGAGGACATCAAAGCACTGTAGACTCACACAAACCAATGGAGACACTCAGCAGTGTTGTCCTGCAAGTGACCGTCAGGACTGGTCATCACCAGGGTCCACAGTGTGTCCTCAGGGGCATCAAACTGGACCACGGGGGCCTGGCCAGACTGTAAGTATATGGCATACACCACTATCTGATATATCATAGCAACAGGAACAATGGCATCTTTGAGAAAATATTACACTCTTATGCATCATATCACTGGTTTGTTACAATAAGGTTATCTAAGAAAATACATTTAAAGAATGTTAAAGAAATTATAATCTACCTTATCTAACAACTAACTGTAGAAGAAATGGTATTCAGAATGGTTTTCTTATAGTATCTTCAATTATTTACATTTCACTACAATAACCCCTGCTAACTCACCTCTGAGGCTGCTATCCTGTTGCCACAGTAAACAGGTGCCACATCTTCTGAATCCAGCTCATAGAAAATGTCCAGGGGAACTCTCGGGGTGAAATAAACTGGGCCAAACAAATCTTTGAATATATTGTAATGCCTTGCCATGGTAACAGAGAAGTCTGGACCACTTATTTTTTCCCATTCACTCTGGACCTCTGATAGTGGTATCTCCACTGAAAACAATCACAACAGATAGTTTAACAAATAATCATACAGTTTTCTGATCATTTTTGTGTCCACTCAGTGGCTGATTTTATTTATTTATCTATCTTTTCAGTTATTCTTGTTAATTTCTGAACAAATCACTATGAAAAGGTCACTTAACTTCAAAAACACTGTATCATATCATAAATTGTAAACTAAATCCCATCAAAATCATTTGTAGACTATAATATTAGTTATGTTACAACACTGCAGCACATATATTCACCAAGGTCAGCAACCCTTGGGCCCAACTTTACAGCAGCCGTCAAGGTGCATCAGTGTGAACTGCTTCCTTCAGATTTGATTCCTTGACCCCTCCCCCCCCCCCTCCCCAATGCCAAACACACAAGCACACTCTGAACAAAATGTGTTAGTATCTTAATATGAACAAAATGTGTTAGTATTTTAATATGAACAAAATGTGTTAGTATTTTAATATGAACAAAATGTGTTAGTATTTTAATATGAACAAAATGTGTTAGTATTTTAATACTTAAAAGTATATTGTCAAGTTTGAAAATCTGTGAGATGTGTCTGAAGAACAGACAAAACTCATGTTGCCTTTACATAATTATTTTGCACCAAATATGAATATGAACATTAGCCAAAATCTCAATCATTACCACAAAGCATCTTATTAGCTTATATATATACATTAAAACGTGAAGAGAATCTGTCAATTCCCACTAATTTGGTATGATTCCCAAAGTAATTCATTAAGTAGAAAACCCCAAAATAACAAAAAAATACTAGTGGGGTCTTTATTGGTGCAAATTACTCCTTTCATGTCTTACCTTCAGTGTGCAGAATTTTAAAAGGTGACAGGTTTTAACTGTTAGTACTAACCATACCCAGGTCAAATGAGACAAATTCTGTCTTTTAATAGGGCACAGCATTATTCTTACTTAATACATGGAATGCATATAATTATTTCTCTGAACATGTTTGCAACAAACCTCATAACTTAACGTGTGCTTAATGCTTAATAATATGCATGAACACTAATTCAGTGACCGTCAAAATATTTCTTTTGTACATTTCAAAATCTTTTTAAACAAAGCTACTGAAAAATCTGAATAATTACATGTTCTAAGTCTGGCTTCATCTTCATACTGTCTTTTGTTCTTTGTCCATTCAACATATTCCTTATTGGATGGCCTATGCTTCACAGGACCAGTGGTATCTGGCAAACCAATGTCTATCTCTTCCACTGGTAGTGCACTTTTATGGAAGTCTGAAATACAGTGACATGTTATCATAATCCATTAAACATTTAACAGGCTGGAAATATTCAGCAGGGGATCAGATCTGCTATGTATATGTGATTCTACATATGGGACTGATGGAATGTATTATATAAACTATATATTGGGGCTCTGAATATATAATAATACCAATGAGAATGAAAGAAACACTATCATACAACTAGAGAAAAGAGGTGGCACAATGTCATATCTAGTAGTCTAACTTATATGACTATTTACAAGTAATATTTTTTTTTATTATTAGGGTAATTCCACAGTATTCTGGACAAAATATGTGCAGTTATAAAATGGCATCTAGACCAATTGCAAGTTAACTTAAATCATTGTGTTGTGTAAAGACTAAATGTCTGTATTTTGACCCATTTGGGAATTTTACATGTAACGCATTTTTCATAAATCTACAGTTCGGTAAAGTTTTTGTGTCATGGAGGGGGCGTCAGTTTTTAACTATGGCACTTTAACCCCTGGGATCATATTTGCTATTGACCATAAGGACACCAGGGATTTGGTGCCCAGGCCTTATGTGATAGCTAGTAATTGATAAAGAACCATGTCTGATTAAGACAGTAAAATTTTTGCAAAAATTTATTTGCCCCTCCTCCCCAGTCAAATAGTACAAGAAAAGTCTTCTTTATAATAAACAGAAAAATAATTATAGCTTCTTTCTTTTCTAATAACTTCTGACAAATAGGGCAACAAATTCACAGTCAAATAATAAAAATGAAAATGGCGTTTTGAAAAATTGGCAAACATGGTGTCATTAATATACGAATATATTATAATCTAAACGAGATTGCTTAAAATTTCAAATTGTCTATTCATGCTCAGATGTGTGGTTATCTGTGTACTAAATGCAAAGTAACTTGCATGAATTACTAGAAAAATACGTTAGGCATAATTCCTCTACTCACCGGCCAACCGCATCTCTAGAGTTGGCGCTATCTCTGGCGGTATACCAGGTCTTTTAAGATATGTCATGCGTTTACGTTTACGAATAGGAAGATTATGCTGTCGTGTTCTCCATCTTATTTGGTCGACTCTGCACCTTAATGACAAATGTCTCTGTACTAAACGCGTTGAAAGCGAAAACGTGACCGAGGTAGCCATTTGCACGTAGTATCGGTGAACAGGTTTGACCATAAGCTGCTACTCGCCAAGACAGCCTGTAACCAGAGCCAGATGGAAAACTGTAACGTAACATATCCGCACTAAAACGCAGTAGATACTCCAGCACAGTAGACTACTGCAATCATACTGCAAACATGCCTCAAATCTGCTTTGATTTGGGAGCTTTTTAGCATATTTGAAACATGCGTCTATCATGCTGCTTATCTACTGCATTAATGCTCCTCTCTGTACAAACCTATGTACTTTTTGGAGTAGAATTGCAGTAGGCTATACTGCATTTCTACTGCAAATATGCTCCACACCACTACTGCGTTAATGCTTCTTTGCTACCTCTATACTACTACATTTTCGTGCGGGATGAGTTGCAGCATCAACCACAATAAATTTTCTCTGCTTTCTAACTCAGTACAAAAAAAGACTACTTTGAATGAGAAATCAAATTTCCATTCCAGCAGAAAGGTCAAGTTTTAGCACAACTGTTTTTTTTTTTTTTTCAAAATATTTTCCCTCATTTTGTGACACAAAAATCCGCACGTTTTCGTTACATACATGTACATCGTACCAATATATTTCAATCAAGACATTTTTGTTGAAGTAGATCATTTGTAGGATGCTCCGTATTATTGGCATAGAACTTTATTAGGCCCTACTGTAAGGAAGCGTGGTCTAGAAGGAATAATGCACCTGTGTTCACGGCATAAAACGCTACTTTTTTTTTTAATTGACACCATTGACATCACAAATACATGGCAATACACAAAAGGGGGGAACAACACTCGCTAACACACTCACACTTACCAGAAACTGTGTGTGCTATGACACTTTTAATTAATTACATCGTCGCACGCTAAATATTCAGATTGAAAATAAATAAATTATATTTGAAGTGTACAGACAGAGTGATTTATCCGTTTTCACAAGATATCTAAGATGGGGGCGTCTCGATAGTCCGAAGGTTCATT
The DNA here is from genome assembly GCF_001039355.2 of Lingula anatina. Next base: position 188,422 of record NW_019775794.1, read on the forward strand.
CGTCCGAAGGTTCATTGGTCCGAAAAGTGGTAACATTTCCTTCGATTTTTTAATCAAGGGTTCATTGCTCTGAAGGTTCTATAGTGAATATTCGGACCAATGAACCTTCGGACTATTGAACCTTCGGACTATTGCTACGGGCAATGAAATCAGACCTCCCAAAGTTGGTTTTACCAGTGAACCCTGTCGTTCAAACGACCCACCATCAAGGTGAAGCGTGAACAAAAGAAAAAAAGATTTAAAATGCCAATCACATTTACCATTCTGAAACAAAAATCATTGTGAATACAAACAAATCGGTTTGTTTGTATTCCCCTTTCCCTCACAAATTGAGAAACGATTGACCCCCCCCCCCCTTCCCCCCNAAGTTGGTTTTACCAGTGAACCCTGCCGTTCAAACGACCCACCAGCAAGGTGAAGCGTGAACAAAAGAAAAAAGATTTAAAATGCCAATCACATTTACCATTCTGAAACAAAAATCATTGTGAATACAAACAAATCGGTTTGTTTGTATTCCCCTTCCCCTCACAAATTGAGAAACGATTGACCCCCCTCTCTTCCACCCAACACACACACACACACACACACACATTTTTCCACATCGTCCTTCAGATCCTTAGCAGGGTCGGAGACTAAGGGCCCTGTTGCCCTCTACCAGGGCGACAGATTGATTTTTCACAAGATATACAAAGATATGCCTTTAGATAAATAGACAGGCATTTCATTCTCTGCCTGGCTCTTTCAAAATTTCCCTATAATATCTGCGCTCCACCCTGGTAGAGGGTAGGACCCTGTCCGCTACCTTTATAGATTAATCCATGGACATCTCTTATTATGTCCATGATTAATCATAGATAAATAGTGTCATGGGCCTAGGCCCCAGTTAATATTTGTCCAACTCAAAACCCGCATATTGTTCGTTATTCTCACGGCTACTCTAATTTGAAAATTTGTTCCTTTCGTTTCTGCATACACTGCACCGACTTCCCATGTTTTTTCTCTTCATTAAATTCGGTGGTTCAAATATAGCACTGATATGATAACTGCAGCTAAAATTGGCAGACGAGCCGTTTGCCTCGTGTGGAACATCTGAAGTATTCGCTGATAAAGGTGTGATATGTGGTGTATGTGGGAGTGGAAGAGGTTAAGGCCCCCTTGCAGGGATCGAGTCGTTTTTTCTGTGGGTTTTCATCCCTGGGTCTGATGCCATTTGTCTTCGAAATCAGTTTTTAATAACCCCCTATTATTAAACTATATATTAATATATTAATATATTATTACCAATAGTAAAAGAGGTTGTGTTTTATTATCATTATTATTTTTTTTTTTTTTTTTTTGGTTCCGTTTGCCTGTTTGTCCGTGTGCCTGTAAGCAACATTACGGAAATAGTTTGGGACGGATTTTTATGAATTTTTCAGATAATGACTAGAGTGGACCAAGTTAGACACGGTCAAATTCAGGTGGTGATCCATTGATTAATTGATTAGTAGATTAATAAAGACTGTTTGTACAGTATGTTTGCCACATTATGCAAAAAGATATATAGAGGGATTCTGATGACAGTTTCAGTAAGTCAGAAATGGACTAGATTTTCTCATTGTGACTAATCAATCAATAATGATAATAATATAATTAATCTATTTATTAGGTAATTAATAGACAGTCTAAAACAATGAGAACTGATCTGCCTCGGCTGTCGTCTTCGCTCTCTAAGCGCTTTTCTAGTTCTTAATGAAATGATGTCTTTTCTCTTTGGTTTCTGTGTCTTAATCGACAAGTAGATGAATAAGTAAATATCTGTATCCCTGTACGTCACTGCACCGTTACTCCCCCGCACCAATACTCCCCCTGATCTTAACGTCTCCTTATTACCAATAGTCCCCCGCACCGATACTCCCGCGCAGTGACTTCCCTATATCGCAACTTTTGGCTTTGGTTAAAAATGTAACACCCAAAGCACAATTCTTGATTTATAAACTTTTCTGAAAAACAATTTTTTTTTCAAAAGTAACCCACCCTCTTGAGACCCAAAAGTGACACATTTTATTGTAAATATTTTGGAAAGAAAAATAAGGAAACAAATACTAAAATTGATCTGCTTTGATACTCACAGCAGACTTTGTATGCAGCTCGGCTTTGTGATTTTTGAGATATGTCTGAGTACTTCACTTCGTTTTTCAACAGTGGTTACGGTATACAGATTACCCAACCTTTTTATTTATTTATTTATTTATAATATCTCAAAGTTTTTTTAAACCAAAGATGAATAACGCACCATTAGATAGCCTAGAAATAAAAACGACAGGGAATAGCCGTTCCATACCGTGGAGCCGTTACTACATGTACTCCTGGATGTCCAACATAATCGCCAAAATAAATCAGTATGTTCCATACTATACAAAGGAATTACAAGTTTGTGTCAAGCGGCCGTTTAAATGAAAAACATTTAAATGCACTGGAAGTACATGGGTGGATTATTTGAAGGGGGGAATCTGCGGATGCAAAGCCGACACTTCCCCAATATATATTTCTTATGTTGATTTTTGTTTTGTTTTATTTCTGCCTTTGATAGGTAATTTGTTTTTTCTTAATGATTTAAGTATTTTTTACTTATGAGTGTTATAAACATTTTTTATCTGTGCCAAATTTACTATTACCTGCTACAACTGAACCGTTCAATCACCATACAATACATAATTCAATAGAAAGGGATTTTTGTAGTAGGTAAAGTTAAATGATGTAATAATGTAAACATCTATAGGATCACATATTCTGGCGATTACTCTACTTTCCAAGAAAATTTTCTTATGCAGACCTAGGATTTCGAATTCAAATTACATTAAAAACGTAAAAAGTATTTGTAATAAAAGCGTGATATTTATTTCACATCACTGGCACAGCTATGCATTGTCTATAATTCTTTTACAAAAACAGTTCACTTTTACAAAAACAGTTCCCACCATTCACTCTGTTAGCTATCAACCAACCACATAACCAACTCATAATAATAATCTTCTAATCATGCATACAATATCACAAAGCAATGTTTTAATGAGAAAATCATTGCTACGGTCAATGCAAGTGAAAAATCTGGATGTCTATTATTTTAATAAGCTTATAATTTATCCTTTTTAACATAAAGATTTCCACATTTTTCTGGAGCCAAAGCAAGCTTCAAAATTTCACAGCCCTTTTATAAGTTTGACTGCAAGTAGTGTTACTGACATGTACTTATCTTACAGGCTTAATACTTACATTGCCTTTTCATTATTTGAGTGATTATAATTTTCAGCTTGCTGTCATAAAATTAATCAATTAAGTATATCATTCCAAGAAGTTGTAAAGTTGTCTTTACAACTTTTTGATCATTCACAGCAATGTTTATATCAGCAATTCTTTAACAAGGCCTCAAAGCTGTCAAATGGACAGACATAGAAATAATGAATGATGATCGAACAATGATTTAATGTCAGATCACAAATTCTTTTTTAAAATTTGATGTGACATTAAATAATTTTATAATTTTTTTATAGTATATAATCACTACCAATTTCCAGTTATGTACCATGTATGACTCTTGAGATTCAGAAAATGTAAACAGCACAGGATTTCAGACCCACAAAAATTCAAAGCCACACCTGGGAAATTCCACTTTGTGAAGAGTAAATAATTCACAAAACACTTCAACTTTAAAAAAGAATATCCATCCAAGCTTTTTTTTAACTTGAATTCCTATAAATCATTTCTTTAAGATTGAGAAAACTGGAAAATGCCAATTTGTGAAGAAAAAAATTAGCTAAAAATTACTAAAAAATAAATAATAAATAAATAAATAAAAATAAAGGGAGAAAACAAAAAAGGAAAAAAACAAATAACACTCTAACCAGGCTGGCATGCAAACTTATCATGAGCTGTGTATACATGTAGTTCTATCAATTATTCCTTTAAGTTAATAATAATAATAATAGTAATAGCAGTGTTTTAGAGCAAAAATTTAAAGAAAGTCCAAGGTCAAGCCAAGTCCATGGCCGTATGTTCAGTCACATTGTGTCTGTCCATAATAAATACTTTTTGCACATGATTTTTGATTAATAATAACAATCTTTAAAAATTGGTTACCATATGTTGCCATGAAGCCATGAGTGCTGACCTTAAAACACAACTTACTTATGGAATCCCCTTCCAACCCCACCTTTCTTAATGCAGACATTTGTATTAAACAGCTTTCCACAGAAATATAATCATTAAAAAGAAACCTTACAACCATTACCTGGGCTATTTCAGTAATCAAAATGTATCAGTACAAATCCTCCCTACATAAAAACAAATTTTAATGATTAAATCAATACTGTTCATTTTTCCCAAAACCAATGGTACCTCACACAATGAATCACTCTTCCATGATCCATTCTCCTAAAATAGTTTTTTTGTTAACTTCTGCCCTTTTCAATAATGCTATTAAATATTTTACCCTCCCTTACAAAATTCTTCAATCTTAATAACTGAAGTCTGCAGGGAAAGTGTGGAGGTGGTCACTCCTGTGTGGTCACTCCAGGGATGTCCATGTTCCACATCACAAAGTAGTCGTGGAAGTACATGAGAATAGCCAGTGGCTGTCCAATAATTAGGGGCACCCACACTGCCATGTTGCCATACTGGCCATGTAAAATCTGGAAGACAAAAACCACAAATGGAATCTGGAAATAATAATATAATGTTGAATGGATAACAGTGATTTTTTCTTAGTCAGGCAATTGTCAATAAAAGATTGTTTAATCATTTCAAGTGTAAGTGTTTAAGTGTTTTTTGTATTTTGTAAATAAAAAACTATACAGCAAAGCTGCCAAATATACAGACACCAAACAGGAAACAGGGCAGCAAAGCTGTCAAATGTTCAGACATTATGCAGAAAAAAGTGAACTAAAATAATATTTTAACCTATTTTTACATATTGCTTCAAAACAGCATAATCACTCTTACTCTCTTACATTATGTACTATATGTAACATGGACAATGTAAAACTAGCAAGCAATTCAGTTCCTTTGGATATAAAAGCCACTGAAAATGCTGTGTGAAAAATAAAAATTTCATAAAAGATAAAAATAAATAAAATAATTGCCTCTTTACCAAAGATACTCAGTAAACTTAATTTAAAACAAAAATATGATTTGGAAGTTATGCGGTGAATGTCACCAAAATTATGCAAAAAAATAAAAAAATAAATAAATAAATAAAAATAAATAAATATAATAATAATAAAATTAAATTAAAAAAAATAATTACTGTAAATGTACACCAATCATGCTGATTTTCAATGACAACCTGAGTCTTTATCACACAAAGCCACTCAGTAAATTTAAAGTAAAACAAAAATAAGGTTTGGCAGTTGTGGGCCGAACATCATGTGTTGAACAGCCACAGTGAGGTTGACGACAACAGTGATGACAAGGACAGACAGACAAAGAAGAATATAAAAATGGAGATAGGATTATCAGCTGACTGTGTCCAATGAAGTCAATTTTTTCAGATAATATATTTGAGAAAATTGTAAATTAAATTGAAAAGATTGCCCAGCAGGCAAACGACATTGATTCTACATTGAATCAACGTTGATCCACCAAAATTAACGTTGATTCAACAGTGAATCAATGTCGCTTGTCTGCTGGGTGGCAAATTCCATATAAGAAAATAGTTAAACATTAATAACTTTGTCAAATCTACTCCAATTTCTGTGAAATTTGTACCAATGAAGATAAACAACATTCAACAAATATAAATCAGTTGACTGTGTGTATTGAAAGTGATATTTTGGACAATATATTGATGAAAACTGAAAATTACATTTAAAAAACTGGCAATCCTTTAGCTAAAAATAGTTAAATTTTAATAATTTTCTCAAATCTAGTCCAATTTTTGTGAAATTTGTAATTTGTGTAAAAGGTGGCAAATTACCTATAACTGTCATCTGGAAAACAATATATACCCTTTTCAGACTTCCAATAACAACCAATACCAAATGCAGATTCCTCTTTACAATGGGTTTCTGGAACCAGGCTGTTGGCACACCATTATAAAATCATCCTTAATCTTGAAAACATATATTGAACACATGGATGGGACAACGCACTGCTATTGCTGCTGTCTTTCACTGCCTGCTTTTTCTATAAGAATTGGCCATGACTGCACAGGTAGAGACAGTTCACCAAGGGGCCTCCCCACTGTATTGAAAGGGTCACCTAGAAAAGGAAAATGAAGAATTGATTTGTGAAGAGACTAATATTATTTTATGAAAGACAAAAGCCTTACAGATGAGCAGAGCAAGTTTAAAAAAATCTAACTATGGTGTACTATCAAGTGTCCAAACAGATTTGGCAGAGACAAGTGTTGTGGTGAATCACCTGTCACAGGTGGTCACACTTGTTTCTGCCCAGACTAGGTACATTTATACTTTTATAATAAAAATAAATAAAGTTATAGGTCTAACTTGGTCAAAGCAACTAAATTATCATTCACATTTATACAAATTAAGTTAATCAACTGTAATTTTCTGAAATAATCCTAACAGTTGACCATGTGTAACCATAGTGATTCTTTGGAAAAAAGATCTCAAGACTGTTGAAAGACTGGCAAATCCCATGGATAATAAATAGTTAAACATTTATAATTTCGTCAAATCTAATGCAATTTTTGTGAAATTTGTACATATGAAGGTTAAATACTGTCAAAATCTGAGATAAGCTTATCAGTGTACTTTGTTTGATGAAAGTGATTTTTTGGGCGATTTATTTGACAAAACTGAAAGTTACATTGAAAACACAGGCAAATTTGAAGGATGAAAATAGTTAAACGTTAATAATTTTATCAAATCTATCCAAAGTTTCATTAAATTTGTACAAATGATGCTTAACAAGAATAAAAATCTGGGGTGAGGTTATCTGTTGATTGCGTGTAAGAAAAGTGAGTTTTTGGTCAATATATTTGAGAAAACTGAAAATTACATAGAAAAGTTAGGGAAATTTCAAGCTTGAAAATAGTTAAACATTAATAATTTTGTCAAATCTACCCAAATTTTTGTGAAATTTCTACAAATGAAGGTTAACTACTGTAAAAATCTGATATAAGCTTATCAGTTGCCTATGTCTGATGAAACTGTTTTTTTGGGCAATGTATTTCTGAAAACNGTAAAAATCTGAGATAAGCGTATCAGTTGACTGTGTATGATGAAAGTGATTTTTTGGGCAATATATTTCAGAAAACCGAAAAATACATTGAAAACACAGGCAAATTACAAGGTTAAAAATACTTAAGCGTTAATAATTTTGTCAAATCTACCCAAATTTTTGTGAAATTTCTACAAATGAAGGTTAACTACTGTAAAAATCTGACATAATCCTAAAAATTGACTGTGTATAATGAAAGCGATATTTTTAGCAGAGAATATATTGGAGAAAACCGAAAAATACATTGGAAAGTTTGGCAAATTTGAAGGATGAAAATAGTTAAACATTAATAATTTTTATAAATCTAGTCCAATTTTGGTGAAATTTCAAAAAGTGGAGGTTAATAACTGTAAAAATCTGAGATAAGCTTATCAGTAAACTTTGTGTAATGAAAGTGGCTTTTTGGACAATGTATTTGAAAAAACTGAGAAATACATCAAAAAAACTGCAATAACATGGCTGAAAATAGTTAAACGTTTATAATTTTCTCAAATCTGGCCCAATCTAGTGAAATTTATAATTTGATGATTTGTGTTTGTGTAAAATGTGGAAAATTACCTAAAATTGTCATATGGAAAACAATAAATACCCTTTTAAGACTTTCAATAACAACCAATACCACCTGCAGATTCTTCTTTACAATGGGTTTCTGGAATCAGGCTGTTGGTACACCATTTGACAATCATCCTTAATCTTGAACACATATATTGAACACATGGATGTAACAAAGCACTGCTATTGCTGCTGTCTTTCACTGCCTGCTTTTTCTATAAGAATTGGCCATGACTGCACAGGTAAAGACAGTTCACCAAGGGGCCTCCCCACTGTATTGAAAGGGTCACCTAGAAAAGGAAAATGAAGAATTGATTTGTGAAGAGACTAATATTATTTTATGAAAGACAAAAGCCTTACAGATGAGCAGAGCAAGTTTAAAAAAATTTTAACTATGGTGTACTATCAAGTCTCCAAACAGATTTGGCAGAGACAAGTGTTGTGGTGAATCACCTGTCACAGGTGGTCACATCTGTTTCTGCCAAGACTAGGTACATTTATACTTTTATAATAAAAATAAATAAAGTTATAAATTCTAACTTGGTCAAAGCAACTAAATTATCATTCACATTTATACAAATTAAGTTAATCGACTGTAATTTTCTGAAATAATCCTAACAGTTGACTGTGTGTAACCATAGTGATTCTTTGGAAAAAAGATCTCAAGACTGTTGAAAGACTGGCAAATCCCATGGATAATAAATAGTTAAACATTTATAATTTCGTCAAATCTAATGCAATTTTTGTGAAATTTGTACATATGAAGGTTAAATACTGTCAAAATCTGATATAAGCTTATCAGTGTACTGTGTTTGATGAAAGTGATTTTTTGGGCGATTTATTTGACAAAACTGAAAGTTACATTGAAAACACAGGCAAATTTGAAGGATGAAAATAGTTAAACGTTAATAATTTTGTCAAATCTACCCAAATTTTTGTGAAATTTCTTCAAATAAAGGTTAACTACTGTAAAAATCTGAGATAAGCTTATCAGTTGCCTATGTCTGATGAAACTGTTTTTTTGGGCAATGTTTTTCTGAAAACCGAAAAATACATTGAAAACACAGGCAAAATTCAAAGTTAAAAGTAGTTAAGCGTTAACAATTTTGTCAAATCTACCCAAATTTTTGTAAAATTTCTACAAATGAATGTTAACTACTGTAAAAATCTGAGATAAGCGTATCAGTTGACTGTGTATGATGAAAGTGATTTTTTGGGCAATATATTTCAGAAAACCGAAAAATACATTAAAAACACAGGCAAATTTCAAGGTTAAAAATAGTTAAACGTTAATAATTTTGTCAAATCTACCCAAATTTTTGTGAAATTTCTACAAATGAAGGTTAACTACTGTAAAAATCTGACATAAGCCTAAAAATTGACTGGGTGTAATGAAAGCGATATTTTTTGCAGAGAATATATTGGAGAAAACCAAAAAATACATTGGAAAGTTTGGCAAATTTGAAGGATGAAAATAGTTAAACATTAATAATTTTTATAAATCTAGTCCAATTTTGGTGAAATTTCAAAAAGTGGAGGTTAATAACTGTAAAAATCTGAGATAAGCTTATCAGTAAACTTTGTGTAATGAAAGTGGCTTTTTGGACAATGTATTTGAGAAAACTGAGAAATACATCAAAAAAACAGCAATAACATGGCTGAAAATAGTTAAACGTTTATAATTTTCTCAAATCTGGCCCAATCTAGTGAAATTTATAATTTGATGATTTGTGTTTGTGTAAAATGTGGAAAATTACCTAAAATTGTCATATGGAAAACAATAAATACCCTTTTTAGACTTTCAAAAACAACCAATACCACCTGCAGATTCTTCTTTACAATGGGTTTCTGGAATCAGGCTGTTGGTACACCATTTGACAATCATCCTTAATCTTGCCTCATATCATATACTGTACACAAGGATGAGATAGAGCACTGTTCTTGCTGCTGTCTTTCACTGCCTGCTTTTTCTATAGCCATGACTGCACAGGTAGAGTCAGTTCACCAAGGGGCCTCCCCACTGTATTGAAAGGGTCACCTAGAAAAGGAGACATAAGAATTGATTTGTGACGAGACTTATATTATTTTATGAAAGACAAAAGCCTTACAGATGAGCAGAGCCAAGTTTTAAAAAAATCTGACTATGGTGTACTATCAAGTGTTCAAACAGATTTGGCAGAGACAAGTGTTGTGGTGAATCACCTGTCACAGGTGGTCACACTTGTTTCTGCCCAGACTAGGTACATTTATACTTTTATAATAAAAATAAATAAAGTTATAAAATTATAACTTGGTCAAAGCAACTAAATTTTTATTCTAATTTATAGAAATTAAGTTAATTGACTGTAATTTTCTGAAATAATCCTAACAGTTGACTGTGTGTAACCAAAGTGATTCTTTGGAAAAAAGATCTCAAGACTGTTGAAAGACTGGCAAATCCCATGGATAATAAATAGTTAAACATTTATAATTTCGTCAAATCTAATGCAATTTTTTGTGAAATTTGTACATATAAAGGTTAAATACTGTCAAAATCTGAGATAAGCTTATCAGTGTACTGTGTTTGATGAAAGTGACTTTTTGGGCAATTTATTTGACAAAACTGAAAGTTACATTGAAAACACAGGCAAATTTCAAGGATGAAAATAGTTAAACGTTAATAATTTTGTCAAATCTATCCAAATTTTCATGAAATTTGTACAAATGATGCTTAACAAGAATAAAAATCTGGGGTGAGGTTATCTGTTGATTGCGTGTAAGGAAAGTGAGTTTTTGGTCAATATATTTGAGAAAACTGAAAATTACATAGAAAAGTTAGGCAAATTTCAAGCTTGAAAATAGTTAAACGTTAATAATTTTGTCAAATCTACCCAAATTTTTGTGAAATTTCTACAAATGAAGGTTAACTACTGTAAAAATCTGATATAAGCTTATCAGTTGCCTATGTCTGATGAAACTGATTTTTTGGGCAATATATTTCTGAAAACCGAAAAATGCATTGAAAACACAGGCAAATTTCAAGGTTAAAAATAGTTAAACGTTAATAATTTTGTCAAATCTACCCAAATTTTCATGAAATTTGTACAAATGATGCTTAACAAGAATAAAAATCTGGGGTGAGGTTATCTGTTGATTGCGTGTAAGGAAAGTGAGTTTTTGGTCAATATATTTGAGAAAACTGAAAATTACATAGAAAAGCTAGGCAAATTTCAAGCTTGAAAATAGTTAAATGTTAATAATTTTGTCAAATCTACCCAAATTTTTGTGAAATTTCTACAAACAAAGGCTAACTACTGTCAAAATCTGATATAAGCTTATCAGTTGCCTTTGTCTGATGAAACTGATTTTTTGGGCAATTTATTTGACAAAACTGAAAGTTACATTGAAAACACAGGCAAATTTCAAGGATGAAAATAGTTAAACGTTAATAATTTTGTCAAATCTATCCTAAATTTTGTGAAATTTCTACAAATGAAGGTTAACTACTGTAAAAATCTGAGATAAGCCTGAAAATTGACTGGGTGTAATGAAAGCGATATTTTTTGCAGAGAATATATTGGAGAAAACCAAAAAATACATTGGAAAGTTTGGCAAATTTGAAGGATGAAAATAGTTAAACATTAATAATTTTAATAAATCTAGTCCAGTTTTGGTGAAATTTCAAAAAGTGGAGGTTAATTACTGTAAAAATCTGAGATAAGCTTATCAGTAAACTTTGTGTAATGAAAGTGATTTTTTGGACAATGTATTTGAGAAAACCCGAGAAATACATCAAAAAAACTGCAATAACATGGCTGAAAATAGTTAAACGTTTATAATTTTCTCAAATCTGGCCCAATTTTAGTGAAATTTATAATTTGGTGATTTGTGTTTGTGTAAAATGTGGAAAATTACCTAAAATTGTCATATGGAAAACAATAAATACTCTTTTAAGACCTTCAATAACAACCAATACCACCTGCAGATTCTTCTTTACGATGGGTTTCTGGAATCAGGCTGTTGGTACACCATTTGACAATCATCCTTAATCTTGCCACATATCATATATTGTACACAAGGATGAGATAGAACACTGTTCTTGCTGCTGTCTTTCACTGCCTGCTTTTTCTATAGCCATGACTGCACAGGTAGAGTCAGTTCACCAAGGGGCCTCCCCACTGTATTGAAAGGGTCACCTAGAAAAGGAGACATAAGAATTGATTTGTGATGAGACTAATATTATTTTATGAAAGACAAAAGCCTTTCAGATGAGCAGAGCAAGTTTTAAAAAAATCTAACTATGGTGTACTATCAAGTGTCCAAACAGATTTGGCAGAGACAAGTGTTGTGGTGAATCACCTGTCACAGGTGGTCACACTTGTTTCTGCCCAGACTAGGTACATTTATACTTTTATAATAAAAATAAATAAAGTTATAAAATTCTAACTTGGTCAAAGCAACTAAATTTTTATTCTTATTTATAGAAATTAAGTTAATTGACTGTAATTTTCTGAAATAATCCTAACAGTTGACTGTGTGTAACCAAAGTGATTCTTTGGAAAAAAGATCTCAAGACTGTTGAAAGACTGGCAAATCCCATGGATAATAAATAGTTAAACATTTATAATTTCGTCAAATCTAATGCAATTTTTTGTGAAATTTTTACATATGAAGGTTAAATACTGTCAAAATCTGAGATAAGCTTATCAGTGTACTGTGTTTGATGAAAGTGACTTTTTGGGCAATTTATTTGAAACTGAAAGTTACATTGGAAAGACTGGCAAATATGAAGGATGAAAATAGTTAAATCTGAATAATTTTGTGAAATCTACCCAAATTTTCATGAAATTTGTACAAATGATGCTTAACAAGAATGAAAATCTGGGGTAAGGTTATCTGTTGATTGTGTGTAATGAAAGTGAGTTTTTGGACAATATATTTGAGAAAACTGAAAATTACATAGAAAGGTTGTCAAATTTCAAGGTTAAAAATAGTTAAACGTTAATAATTTTGTCAAATCTACCCAAATTTTTGTGAAATTTCTACAAA
>NW_019775795.1:0-11631 GCF_001039355.2 Lingula anatina
TAGCGGAGATGATTATGCAGAAAAATACTTCTAATATTTAGAGGAGTGCGTCCTGTCGCACAAACAGTAGATCTTGTCCTCGTGGTTGCACTTCTTTATACATTCCGGTTCGCTGGAATACCCCTCTAATATCTTTTAAAGCCTGACCGTAGTTCTTTGTGAGTTCATGAACTTCGACCGTCCACATATCGACCGTTATTTTATCCCACGGGAAAGCTTGGAGAATCTCCAACTCTGTTCCCTCAATGTCGAGGGAGAAGAAATCCACGTGTTTTCGACCAATGGTGCTTAAAAGCGTCTGGATCGGTAGGCAAAGTATCCTGCTCTTTCCTGTAACATTTATTCTGTTGTCTATTGGGTTGATAGCTCCACTATCTGGACTGCTGGACAACGTAAAATCCAGCCACATGGGTTTACCCGTGAGGCAAGTCTGGATCATGATTGTCTTCCTGAAATGATGGGTATACGCATCTTGAAAGACAAAGTATATACTAGCGTTTTAGTCTTCGGTCATAAATTTGCCTTGTATCAGTTCGACTTAATATTTGGTTTTTTATGATGCAGGTTGTGTGATTCATATTGTCAAAGCCTTGCATATTTTAGAGAAAACAAACACCGGGCACTGATACACATGTTTAACTAAAACTCCAAGGGCACGGTCAGGTACAGTTTATCCCATTAGAATGAGTTACGGTTAAAAAGCGAGCTTTCGTGGGATTTGGCTTTGAAGAAAGTTGAGTCATATATTATGGTAGCCAAGTAATCCCTTACTGTTATTAAACCTGTTATCACTAGTAAGAAGGCATGCCGTAAAAAAAGTTACATATTGTTACCTTTATCTGTAAGGAATAACATTTCATAAGTATCACATTCCGAGACAAGCACACTTACCGAGGAATTTATATATATAGGTAATAATAGAAAAAAGTAAGAGTTTACCTGTGGAACCATAGAAAGTACCTACCTGTTTTTCATGAGAAGTTGTTCAAAGTTAAGGGGGTCGGGTTCTATCAGTATTCCCGTCCAGTTGCGCGATTTTTCGAAAAATAAAGAGTTGCTGTTCTCCTCCCCATCCCAAGCACCTGCCTCCACAAAGAAACCGTCCCGTCGTTGTCGAAGAAATTTATCAACCAGACGACTTTGTCCGTTTTGGGAATAATGGATTTTGTCGGGTTTCCTAAGCTTCAGGGGCCTCCTAGTAGGTGTAAAGAGCAGCCTGCGCCTTACAAACTCTAGCAGTCTGGGATCCAGTGCGTCCAGTTCTCCCGAGAGAAGATCCTGAAGAACCTCGGTGTCTGTATTGCTTCTTTTATTCATTTCAAATGTAGAGGAAGGTCTACCGATGTGGGCGATTGTTTTGACGTAAAACCCCAATATTATGAACACAGATAGTATGACTGTTATGCACGCCAGTAGCAAATGCCTCTTAAAATGCATTTTCTATAAGAAAAAAAAATGAAGAAAACGAATAACCATTAAAAGAGAAGATCCCGAACAACCTCGAACCCGTATTGCTGCTTCCCTTCACTTTCAAGGTCACCACTGTGTTCTTGAAATGCATTTTGTAAAAAAAAAAAAAAAAATTGAATGGGTGAGCACCCCTAGTACGAAAATACCGAATGGTACGTCCTTTCAAACTTTTTATGACTCCATATGAACCCTACAGGACTTAAGGAACTCTACAGATAACTTTGTCACAACATATGTACTCTGTGAGACGTCCTTTAGGACGTCCTATAGGAAACATATGTCTCATAGGACCCTAAAGAAAATATCATGCTGGAGCAAAAGGATTATTGACATTTCTTTACCTCAGCAGTAGATCCCAATGTATACATGTAACTGAGCCTACAAAAACCATATATAGGATTCTGGAATAAACATCGACCGTGATACTAGTAGATGTTACCTTACCACTTAATATAATAATAATAATAATAATAATAATAATAATAATAATAATAATTATTATTATTATTTCTTAAAAACCGCACTACACTACCGTCTCAGTACTGTTTACAAAAAAAATTATTAGGAATAAAATTATCAGGAAATATAATGAACATGGCTGAACCAATGTTTTAATAAGATTGCTTAAAATTCAATGTTATTATACTCGGATACTTGCTTCAAGCAGACACACCATTTAGGAGAAATAAGCACTAGTATATACAGATGTATAGTTTTCCATCCAGATGTAGTTTCAAACGATTGCTAGATGTTAATCGAATCAAGTACTTTCTCGATGAGGAATTCTATGGGAAAATAAACGTTGATACTCAAACCATCTATCTATATATATAAATATGTGTCCAGAGTGCATTTTAGTTTTCATTCTTTAATGTAGAAACTGGATTGTAATAGAAAATACATCTGATAATACTCACAGCTGGGCCTTGTGTACACGCTGTCACACAAAAACTTCTTATAATACAGTTTCTAAATTCACGTGTAACATTACAGATGTATTTTATGTCTATATATATATAAACCACACACAAAATATCCTCTACAGGGCTTGACAAAAGTTTAAGTTCGCTTCTTCGGTATTAAAGGCTTACAAGTCAAGATTACGCTATAGTTGATGCCGTTACATTTTCATCCTTTTACAAATAAAATTTCTAGCTTATTACGGGAATATATGAACACTGCATGCCTTTCAATAAAATCAAAGCCCTGAGAGGAATTACAAATCTCATTGTAAGGATTTTGGGAATGTGTCAGTATGCCATCATACAAACTACAAAACAAAGAAACTGTGATGGCATAAATACATCATTTATATGGTGTTGAGATTGGACCTGTCTGTAAAAACTGCTTTGTTATTTACGGCTAATGAATTATGTTCCTTTGTTGGCAAACAGCTGTCAGTTTTTTTATTCTTGCTTTAAAGTGCCAAATGTTTAGCGGATATAAGAAATTAAACATTTTCATCAGTTAGTTAAGTTTTGCATAGACGCTGGACATCAAACATTAGATTGAACATTTTGAAACTATTACAAAATCTTCAATTATGGTCAAATTGAAACTGTTTTAACAATTCATGTAATACACGTAGTTTTATTGTTTGAAAATAAGTTTCCAAAATCCGTATATTTTCATGGCTCCAGTTCTTCTTGACAAAATGAGCCCAAAATCAAAGCATAGGCAAGAATTCTCGTTTGGGTGATTTTTAACCAAAATATATCACAGAACAAAGAGGGAGGAAATTTAATTTTTGCTCTTAAATCTACGTGCTGCAACTTTTTGTTACCCCTGTAAATGCGCATAATAAGATATAGTGCCGCCGGAAAAACACCTTAATTACTCTGCGGGTGCCTGCGGGTTGTTCATACGGCCTGGCCCGGTAACCATGGAAATAACATTGTCATCCATGCGCTGTTTGGTTTCTGTGATCAATAGTTCCATGACCTGCCCCGTTGGGTAATTATCGTGGCTTACTTTCTGATAACAAAATAGCCTAACCCTTGCTCACTGAGATAAAGATCAAATCTGAGCATGGTCGCAAATCAGTGATCGTCCAGGCGTTTATTGACCTTTAATGCACATCGGCTTCACTCTACTTTGATCACTCTACTCTAATAAGAGTTTTTAAGGATAAGAACTTGCAAACAATGGTTTTTAAAAGCGACCTTACCAAAAAGATTCGGTTATGAAAGCTTTCGTATGAATTTTAAATATGAATTGATTGAATTGACATAGCGTTGAATAAATGAATTAATGCAAGACTAAATAAAACACTTCTTGTACTTGCACATGTAATAGTTATTATGTCTTCAAACCAAATAGTTATTATGTTTTCAAACCGTCCTTGCTATATACATGCTGTATTATAAACACAATTAAACTTCTCTTGTCTTCTCGCCATGATGATATACTGTGTGACTACAGTATATGCTATGTGAATAGTGTATAGATCATGAGAAATCCAAGGCAATATATACCAGAACGCAAGAAGCCATTAAGCAATATCAATTTTGTCCTATACATAAAAGAAAGAAGCCACTGAACAATTTCTATTTTGTCGTAAAGGGGTCCAGTCCAGGTGTGCATGAATTATTTAATGATGCCTGCTTCCAACTGACTTGCTTTTAAAATGTCCCATTTGAAAATAACCAGGTACATTAAACGGTAGGTATGCTGACTTCGAATTAGAATTTTATTTAAATACGCGTAAAATAATTATTAAAGAAATGAGATACCTTTAGTTTTGATACAAAAGATAGCTTTAATTTTGATACAAAAAGTTTCTCGGTAGTTGTTCGATTTTATATCTGTACTTATAGTTCAAAACGATAAAAACAGTTCATGTTTACGATCTAAACCTCAAACTTAATCAAAAGCCTTCTTT
This sequence comes from Lingula anatina, assembly GCF_001039355.2. The sequence goes on from NW_019775795.1 coordinate 4,352, forward strand.
ATACCTAAAAGCATCAAGGAAAATGAATTTAAGAAGCTGTCTTACCATCTCTTGGGTCAACTTCACTGTTTGGCGCGTAAATCGTACATATCTATTTGCCCATATTATGTGTTCAGTATATATGCATGAATACAGCATATATGCTGGTATGATTTCCGTCAATTCATGATTCTCCCAGGCAGAGTAGATTGGGTATCATTGGAGAATAAGAGATCATATATATATATATATATATATATATATATATATATATATATATATATATATATATATATATATATATATATATGCTGGTATAACATTTACTACGGTGAAAGCCCGGGTTCATGGGCGTAAAATATATAATTGTGCTGCTTCGTACTTAAAAGGTATCGTGTTTTAGACACTACCAGACTCTCTGCTGGAAGAGCACTGACGATTGAGATTATAATATTAATAGCAAATGACTGAATATTTTAAAGAATGGTTTATTCAGGTGTGCGATGCAGGAATTGCAGTTTCGCTATCGCTTTGTTGGATTGATTTTCCACTGTTGCATACACCGTGTTGTTTAAGACCGATTTGCAGACGTTTCACTTAAGCATTTTTTCTTGTACGTGTCTCTTAAGCCCAAAGGTCTTGCGTGTCGTATTTTATTTTAAACTTTCTTGAGCCGTTTTAAAGTTATTCAGTGTGCACTTGTTATTTCATAAATCTTCCTTGTTGTTTAGCAGAATATTAATTTGTCCAATAATGGCAAAATCTGATTTTTTATACTTTATATAATTTTTTTTTTAAAGAAACATCAAAACTTTAAGAGATATTACTCAAATATCAAGGTTTTTGAAAATGCTAGCCAGTAGCCTGGTCAGTTTTTAATAGCAGATGAAGTACTGACACATTTCAGTGTAAACTCTCTCAGTGCAGATCCAGTCCTCACGAACGAAATGCAAATCATGGTGTCGAACCGCTTGTTTTTGACTGCGAACGTCGAATGATTATTGACTCAAACCGCGATTACTTGTCGCGAACGCAAAAATATTTGTACAAACCCGCGGCCCGAGATCATAAATGACAATTATCTCTAATGAGGCCTGCAGTTTCTGACAATAAAATTATATATTTTACAGTCATGTTCAGCAAATGCGCCGCTCTACGGCATACGTTATATGGCTTAGGATTCCCGCATACAGTTCATCCATTCAGGATACAGAAGGTGCGGTTATACCATTTCGACACAGTGCGCATGCGCCAGTTATTTTTTCGATTTTCATTGTTAAGTCGAAACCTACGACATGTAAAGTACCTGAACTAAAATCGTGTGCTAAAAAATTTGCTAATCACAGCATAAGTGTGGCTTTGAAGGGTACTCATACAATGCATTTCCTTATCTCAATTTTTTTTATCCAGAGCACATGTGGCTCGAACATATACATGTATTAGTGCACAGCTACGCATCAACCTGACTTGAGGTGACATCTTTTTTTTACTGTCAACAATCTTCATCACAGGGTATGGCAACAGTCAGTCATAATAGTCGCCAAAGCAAAGCAAATGATTTTGTGTAAAAATTGCGTTAATAGGGTTCAATACAGTTTACTGGCCTACGTTTCGGAAAATACCATTTTTCCCATATCTCTTGTCTGTATACGAAATGCTTATCTTAATATTCGTGAAGTAAAAAAAAAAAACATTTTTCAAGTAAAAATGTCATTTTTGTGCTTCCTTTCACGTACTGAAGCCCTCTTAGTACACGATGAAAAAATAACAATTAAAAAAAGAAAGAAAGAAAGAAAAAACAACGGCAAGCAGAGCATTGAGAATTATAATCTGAACAATGTCATCCTCTGGTGGCGAATAAACGGAAGGCAAACTGGGTGACACACTGCTCATAGTCCCTCTGTGTTGAGGAGGACTTCTTCAGGGGTTCGCAGTCGGCGAAAATACACGGTTCCATGTGGGCCAGCTGCGCGATAGTCAAGATTTGCTCGCCAGGTAGCAGCACTGGAAGTAAAGATGATAAAGACGTGACATAGGAGTGATGGTAGCATATATCGGTATGGCATGAAGAAATATTTGTTCATTTGCAAATCAGGACGGAATGTGAAACAAAGTGAAGAGGTGAACTAAAGCACAGTAGAGTTTCAGGGAGGCATCAGCACCTTCTATGTATGCACCACCAGCTGGGTGTGGTCCATTTAATGGGTAACAGCACATAAAAATCGTTAAAAATTGCGATTCTAAGAAGAAACGTAAGCAAAGAGCATTACAAATAAGAAGCACAAATCCCCAAACATCATATCATGATCTCAATTCCTCACTGAGCCATTCAAGTAAATGCAACATTTCATACCATCCGTCTGAGGACATTGATGTTCCACTTGCACAGGATTGGAAGCTAAGGCCAGCTGCCTCACTGACCCGGATACTCTCACTTTCGCTTTCGGTTTTGACACAACTGGCACAGCCACTCTCGCTCTCGCTCTCGCTTTCGGCACAGCCGACACAGAGACAGACACAGAGACGGAGCCAACCGTCGATCTCGGAGGTACAGGGATCCTTGGAGCGTTTGGGGTCCTACATGGGGCGCCACCACATCTCCGTCTTTCCTCGCTAATCCCGGCACAACCGTCGTAGAAGAGCAAGAATGGGAAAAGTACGCAGCGCCGCCTACGTGTCTGTTGCCCTAGGCGACCGCACGTGACTGAACATGACGACCACGAGGACCAAGGCTCCCAGTGAGGTTGGTTCGATAATCTTTCAACTGTGATTCTGCTGTTCACTGCGATACTAGTTTGTTGTCTTCGAGGCTGTGGTCGGTTAAAGCGACGTGGTAAAACTCGGGGTGGTACTGGGCTATTGCCTGAAATGTAACGGTAGATTTATGACCTACAATATATATATATATTAAAAGTAAAAACGTTTTTCCTATATATATATATATATATATATAACTTTGGGTATATTTTCGGCATAACAATGTCTTTTCTGTATTCTACTCAACACCAGGAGGTGGCATGTTAGTCTGTCAACCTGATTGCATTCAGCAAGAGGCCCCGTGGAGCTAGTGGGCATAACATATTGCGAGATAACTCCTGCTTAACGTCCCCTTACACATATAAGTAATGTTATGTAAACTAACAAATATTTGTAAAAGAGATCTTTACAAAATTCATTTCTCATGTGTATTCCATTTACTAGCTGAATAAAATATTATTTATTGCCACCCTCTAACCCTTACCATTGTAAATTCATTGACCAATTTAATAAGTGCTGAGTTACTATTTCAATTACAAAGATAGCTACCTTAAACCCAGAGTTTCTACTTACGCCCGCATAATGCGTCCACAACGACCTGCTGAATTCTGGACAAGGCAGCGAAATCGTTCACAAGGAACAGGGTTTTGTCACTGGATGCGATCAGCTGCAGCTCAGCCCTGTTGATTTTCCCTCCCACGCCCACTGCTATGACAGGTGCCACGCCCTTTGACTTGAGTGACATTGCGGCCACGCCCACGTCCACGCCCCTGAAACCACGAAACAATGAGTATAATATTTTATTTGAAATGTTCTCTTAATTTTGTTCTCAGTCTTGTTGCCTCGCGGAATCTCTCTCACACACGCGCGTCCGCGCGCAGCAAGCAAATTAAAGCAAAAGAGGGACTAAACACCCAGAAAAAAAAAACAGAAAAGGGACTAAACAGCCTGGAGGGGGGGGGGGCAAGCCCTCATAAGCATGCCTTTGTACCTATTGCACTTACTTGTTTGATCTCCCGTCAGTCAGAACTATAACGATCTTCTCCACATTATCCCGCGCCCCAAACCGGTGGTCAGTGAGAACGGTACCGGCCAGCTGTAAGGCTGACCCAGTGTTCGTTTTCCCGCCAAAATTCTTCATCTGTGAAATCTTTTGCAGCAGCTGCGAGGCAGACCGGAACTCGTTCAGGCGGATAAGGACGACTGCTTCCGAGTCAAACCGAATCAGACCCACGTGAACAGCACGTGACGAGATCTCGAATTTCCGGATGATGTCGGAGACGAACGATTTGGCCTTTGTGAAATCCTGAGGCTCAATGCTGCCCGAGCCATCCAGCAGGAAGACGAGATCGGCGGGTCTTCTCCGACATTCTGAAAAGAGAACGTACTTAACCTTTCTAACAAAAGTCTTAAAAATAAAAAGACCAGTGTGTGTGTGTGTGCGGGTGTGTGTGTGTGTGTGTGTGTGAGAGAGAGAGAGAGAGAGAGATGATCGTACACGTGGAGTGCACGCTATCCAGGATGCTGTGAAAGGCAAAGTCAGTGCGCTCCAAGTATCAAAGAAGAACGGGTTGGAACGAATCCCAAACTTTGACACGTGGATGACATCGGTTGCTTATAAATGTTTGTTTATGTAAGATAATGACGAAATTAATTCTTATACTGGATCTTACTTTTGCTTATTTAATTTATGTTCTCAAAGACAATTTTAACACAGATTCCATTCAGGTATTTAAGTTGTACATTATGATTATCTTTTATATCTCTGCGTCAGCCCTAGAGTACCTTGCACAGTGACTCCAGCCACCACGTGACACCCGAGCAGGAGTAAAACGGTTAGTTGAAGCCGGAAAACGTCCATTACGACATGTCGTGCTTTAAAATCCCATACCACTCCAAGTCATCTATGAAAATGAAAAAAAAAAAATACTGCGATAAGATTCAACATAAATCAGTGAGGAATGATGAAGAATGTCTGTGGCACCTGCACTGGCAGACTCAGGATTTTGTAGGGTAGGATGAAGATGAAACGATAAAAAATACACAAAAAGGAATTTCAAATAATTTAGTTGCCTTTATCGGTTGATATAAAACGATGGACGAGAATATTGCAACTATAACAAGGCCACAGGGATGGGGAATATTCGCCTCCTTTTACCTTGTGTCACCCCTTATACTGCGGGAGGAAGAATTGGAAGAAATGGTCCCTCTCAACGTAACTGGGGAGGTGGTGGAGGGTCAGGTACCCAGCGTGCATTTCCCTGGACCCATCCCTAGACACTACAATTTTTCCTTACAAATACTATTTGTCCATGCCTACTTATAAATCATCATCATCATCATAAATAAAAACGCCGTCTGGAATAACAGTTGCTATATTTCATAGGCTACACTGGTTAAAATTTGCTAACACATAAAATGAAACAAACAAATAAAGAAAGAATATCATCGTGCATACCTGTACCAGTACTACTCCAAAAAGTATGAAATATATCATACAGAAATGTATGAATCTTTCTCAGTTTCACTGGGCCAGTTTTCAGGGTGTCATTTACTAGTATATACCTTTCTTAGTAAAAACCGTTTTAAACAGTTTTTAAGTCATGGAGACGCGCACTGATAAATAACATGATTTTTGCAAAGCAAAATAAAAGGTCACATGTATATACATTAACTGTACGTCTATGTCGCTGATTAGATTAGGTACAATTTAAAACCGGTCCTAAAATAAGAATGATAATATGCCCTCGTACATACCAAGGAAAATAATAACCCATTCTATGTTTGTATTCATTTTTATCACTTAAGTGATATTTCATACTGTTAGCAGCAGTACCGGTAGAGTACCGTAGTTTATTAAAGTCTAACATCCGAAATAAAAAAATCAGGGTAATGGGAGACTGCAAAACATAGATATGGCAATTCAGTCTACACACTAAATCAATGCTCATACATAAAAATAGGAAGTTAGGTAAAATATGTGAAGGGGTGCTTGTTAAATGATCGATTTACACTACTACGCGGTATATACTGCTACAGTAGCATTACATGTACAGGTACCTTTCCTGAACATTTTATGTAACGTTTTAGCTGTGCTAACTTGTTAAAATTCATTCCAAATTACAAATACAGCATAATAGCACAGTTTCTTTTCTTTTGAAAAGTGTATTAATTGTACGTACCAGTCGGCTCGGCCAACAGCTGCTGATTGACAAAAATAGTCCTGAGACCGAAGATTTAAAATTCAGGTATACAAGTATGATATAATTATTCAGCACGCCAGAGATACAGCACCCGCATGTTGTGTACGGTTTTCAAACAAAGGGGGATTCATATATAGAAGACCCTTAATAGATGGCTTGCCATGGCCAATTCTTAATTAAATTAAAACCGATTGATCCATCATTCAAAGAGTCGTGGAAATGTCATAAAAATTAAGACGAATCGAGCTTTTCTGTCTCTACAGCTAGATGCACGGGATTATGACTCGATTAAAATGAAATAAAAGAAATGAATAAAAGAAACAAATAACGAGCTTGAGTCTAGGGATTGTAATTTCCTCAACGTTTTTACCCTTTTAATATAGAAAGGTCTAACGGGCATTTAAACAGGTCACACTGTTCACAGTAGACGGCCTTGAAATTAAGTAATACGTCCACTACATCTTGGTTAATGATCAAGATCACGTCTTTCCTCGCAAGTCCATCGAAAAGTAACAGTTATTGTCACCATTGATTTATCTTTTAAATGCATTTAAATGTCATTCAATTGGGTAGTTATCAAAAAAGATAGATATGGAAAATCTGTGTACCGCGAGTAACGTAGTAACGTGAGTTAGTAACATATGCATTTTTTTTAAATACTGAATCCCATCATTCAAAGAAAGATTTATCATGTAAGAGCTATAGTGTGTTTTAACCCTCAAGAGACCAAGCTATTTTGCTGACTGAAATGACCAAGTGGGGTCATCTATGACCCCATTGTGCTCTGTACAGGGATCCTTATTATTAAAGGCTGTTGAGGCTTTATCACACCCATACTACTCCCAGGATTTAAGACAAGTATTTTATAATGATCTAATGTAATAAGTATTTGGTAATAATACTTTTATTGCATGAAATAACCAAGCACAGATTTTAAGAACAACATACACCGGTATTTAGACAGTCCATGTCAGTTTCCACTTGCAGAAATATTTCTCTTTTTATTTGCCACACTAAATGAAAAAAGTACATTACAAAATTACTTTTAGTAAAAATATTTTGATTTATGTTGAGATAGCATCCTGCTAACTTCAATAAGAATAATTAGCTGACTTGCTGAGTAGGGAATACCCTAATGCTGGTAAGGAAGTCATACTACTCAGAACACATTCAATCAACCTTCATGTATGTAATTACTACCACATCTGTGTATAAAACAAAATCCACACAATTTGTTAATGTATGTATAATATGATATCGACAGAATTATTTAGATTTCCGAAATACCCGAAAATTGTAACCGTCAAAATGAGAGACCCAGTTATGAGAACAAGTTCCAAC
>NW_019775795.1:13459-41991 GCF_001039355.2 Lingula anatina
TTACTACCACATCTGTGTATAAAACAAAATCCACACAATTTGTTAATGTATGTATAATATGATGTCGACAGAATTATTTAGATTTCCGAAATACCCGAAAATTGTAACCGTCAAAATGAGAGACCCAGTTATGAGAACAAGTTCCAACAAAGCTACTGAAATTAGATTCAGCAATGCACTATTAGTAACACTTCAAGCACAATCTTCACAAACCACTTATTTGTGCCTATGTTTTGGGCACACTGGCTGGTTGCATGAAGCACATGTATGTGACATTTTCCTGTCAGTGTTGCGTGGGCAAAACATTTGAATAAAATTTAAAAACTAATATGTAAAAACCAATGCTTCTCTTTGGGGTCATAAATGACCCCACAAGAGTTTTTGATGTATACGCCACACTAATTGGTTGATCCCTACAAAAAACTGTGAAAGTGTGTAGGATTAGTAGACTGACAAACTCATGCAAGGAAAGAAAATTCGAATAAAAAATAAAGAGATGGCACATTAAATCATATGGCTGGGGTCGTAAATGACCCCACTCGGTCACTTGAGGGTTAACATGTAAACCAGTTGTTGATGAAAATTAAAACAAATCACCATATAAACGTGTATACATTCTTTATTGCACTGACTAATTTAAACGTGTATCTTTCTCAATTTCACGTTACGACTTTAGGGATGCCAACTACCCGGTACGTCAGTGGACCTGAACAGGAAAGAACAGGCCATGGCATGTCGGATTCACTTTAAATCCTTTGAGATAAGCACTTCCCTTAATGATACCGTTTTGATTATCGTGTGTAGTAATCAATCTAAGGTGTATCGCGGCATGGATTGATGTTTTCATATTTTGGACATGTAATATAATGGTGACATTGTAATGGACCCAGGTTTGTATGCGTTTATAGTAAGAATGTCCTGATTCGAACATGCTAGTAAGAGAACCGAATGTATCATTTTATGTGTTTGAAACCCATAAGGTAATAGTTACTGCAATACGTGTATATACAAGTTGGGAAGTAAGTAAGTAAGTAAGGTAAGTTAGTAAGTAAGTGCGGTGTTAGTAAATAAGTAAATAGATATATGCGTTTTTGTTAAGTGCAGTAAAAAAGACACCCCTCCCCCCCGCTGTAAATAAACAATGAAATACGTTATTCTGGCATATAGGTAGATAATTAAGAAAATTAACTAAAGAAAACAATAGGAAGACTGATAAAAAGAAAACAATAACAGCATTTGAACTAGTCAACAGCTTCAAATCTTAAAAAGATAGATGACCCGAATTCAAATTACATAAAAAAGAAACAAAGGGCGCCTTCAACAAGTGACTATTTAACGGACATCAATCATTTTCTGTGGCCTTTTATTTTATTTTTTACGTGTACAAAATCACTTACCCTTGTATGGACGATTATATAATACTACTTTTATTATAAAACTTAACAAGGGGAACCGTTCTTCGTTATCAATTTATATCCGCTACAAAATGTGTATTGTGTTCTCTAGGGTATCTTCGTTCCTTGTTACAGTCTTACGGTTTTGTTTAAAGGGAGGGTTGTTTAAAGCATTAAACAAAATTATTTGTCTTTTTGCTCTTGGACTAGGTTCTTGGCGTCAGTGATTTGTGTCGGCGAAATTCAAATGCCTCTTTAACGCCGGGCCTTGAAAAATTTCAAACTTGTGTATTTCGGTGCCAGAGGGCAAAATTGTTAGTTTGGATTACATGCTACAGGTTGCAAACAATTTTAATTAAGAATGTGTCTACGTCACAGCTATACTAATACCAAGCACATTGTACAGGTTCCATTATATGGAAGATTTTTAAATTTGATTTTATGATTTGATCAACTACATTTCTCGCCTTCAATTTTAACGCATTTCTTGAAAATATATCAAAATATTGTTCATTCCTTTTCTAGAATTGAAGTAAGTTTAATGCGATATTTTGAATAGTCTCGCTTGTGTACCATATAACAATAATAAACAAACAAACAAAAAATAAATATTATGCCATGTGTGCATTGTGCTTTCAAACCTTATAAGACAAACGCTGCCAGTTCTGATAAGATGGTGAATTAAAGCGGACAGTACTTGAGAAATAAGAATGTGAAGTCCGAGACTATTTTTACCCATCCGAAATAAAATATTGAAGAGGACCGGATAAACGTTTCAACCTTCATTAGGGATCCAACCCGTACAAGGCATAAGGTATCGTGATAATGCTATTTTCCTGTCTAAATATAATTTTCATTTTAAGATTTAACCATTAGCAATTTTCTTGTCAGATAATACCCCTGTTTGTCGTGAGTCAGCTGTCTTTATTTTGTCTTAGTCGACTATTATTTTCTTAATCAAAAACCTTGCCACTGGCTATGCACTACTCGCTATCCAAGAGAACATTCACATCGAGAAGAGCCGAGGTCTAGCAAGGCCGAGACCTAAATATGGCGGACCTACATGAAAGGAAGAACGCCTAATGCTTTAATGGTCTCTCAATGAATGTCAATGGATGTCATTGGGAGACCATTAAAGGATTACGCGGTTTTCCTTTCGTGTAGGTCCGCCCTATTTAGGTCTCGGCCTTGCTAGACCTCGGCTCTTCTCGATGTGAATGCTGTCCAAGGTGATACAGTTTTAGGCCCCATTCACAACAGCCGATCCACGGAGCTGTTTCAATTTAGGTTTAACTGCTAGGCCCCTGCAGGGATGGCGCGTGTGGTAGGTGGAGAGATCATTAGGGGGATATGTGAAATTCTTTTTAAGTGGGATCGGCCATGTTTGATCTTCGGACTAGTTAGTCCGAGGATCATCGGTTGTGAATGTGGCCAATGCGGCCTTATTATATTGTAAGAGCTGTATTACCGAGTTCCTACATATTGAACTCCCTCGTATGGGGCGTACATGTACAAGTACCTGAAACAAATACAATCATTTGCTTTCAGCAAGGAATTTTCAACCTTTTTTGTAAACAATATGTGCTGTTCAATACCTGCACTGACAGTCATCTCAACAACATGGACAAAAAGCTATCCATCTTATATACAAATATGAAATGCAAAAACGGCAAGATGAGTTATGTTTCTCGGTCTCTCCATATGTCTTGTGAACAGCAAAAACAGTGACCTGCGTATTTTGAGTATAAGATATGACAATTATATATATATATATATATATATATATATATATATATATATATATATACCTCAAATCTGAATCAACGGTACGATTTCAGGTACGGCGAAATGAATGTAGTTTTTCGCTGTCTTTTTTTTTCGGCATCTTAATCTTTTTATCGGATTTTAGATAGTTGCTTTCCTTTATCCTTTGATGAGAAAGTCGGGTATATTTAAGGCAACGATACCCTACTGACTTAGCCTAACTATTAAGGTAAAAAAAAGAAAGAACTGAATTAAAAGAGAAATTGTAATCCTCATTACTTATCAGAAATGCTTCCCGGGCGATGACAAAATCAGCGAAAGTGTGCGCCCACGCGCATATCTGAGTGTCCACTTACACATACGAGTTTTTTTACATAGACAAAAAAGAGCGAGCTTTCAATTAACTTACCTCTGCATTCATTTTGCAGGTTATATGCTATGGTACTTGTTGCCTATCTCACCGTCTCGTGAGAGAAGTGCATAAACATCCGTCCGAAAACGATTAACATACATTTTCTTAACAAGCTTAAGGTGTCGTCAGGAAATTTGGGACTGTGGCATGGCTTCTAAAACGCATGTCACTATAACCTTGGACAAAAGTCTTTTTTTCTGTATGGTAAGTGTATATGTACAAAGTAAAAGGAAACGGACTACGGTTCCAAGCGGACTACCATTCTTGTCACGCGGACATACTAAGAATACATTAAAAGATACTTGCCGTTTGTGACTTGGAACCGTGGATTTGTGGTTAGGCTAATGACTTCAACCGCAATTTCACGATGGTTTGGCTGGCTTTTATCCTGGTTACTTGCTATTTACATACACGTTATTTTTCTTGACTGCAAACTATTTTCAGTAATCCCAAGTCAAAATAAAATAATAATTTCTCATAAATGAGAAAAATGTTCATTAGTACAGGTAGCTTGACACAGGTAGTTGGATCATATTTTACATGTACTCAGTAGTAAGGTTATTTACTGGCAGGATTTTTTTCTTGCCGTTAGTTTCCGATTAACCAAGTTGTAGGGCTTCATCAGGCTGATGAAAGCATATGGAAGCATCATGAAAAAATTGCAAAAAAAAAAAAAAAAAAAATATTCCGGCGAGATTCTCGCTGGACGAGAACATGTATACCGGGCCGTGGCGCAATGGACAACGGGTCTGCGTCAGAAGATTCCAGGTTCGAGTCCCTGCGAGCTCGTATTTTTCTCTTTTTAAAGAATGAATGAATAATAGCGGTGGAAACAAAAAAGGCTGTGAGCCCCCATAAAAAGTGTGACCCTCCCCCCAAAAAAAAGAAAAAAAAAAAACGACTTTGGCCGTATATGACCCTCCACTTAATTTCAGTTACCAAGGCGATGATGAATTATAGTGAATAACATTAAAGAAATTAAAATAAGTAGTCTAGGAACAATTTCACTCAACTGATATGAAACACATTAAAAAAAGTTTTCAACGTCTTCAGGGATCCAATTTGCGTAAGAAATATTAGCATTAATTTTCGAGTATGTATATTTGCTCTTACAGATGGTAAATTTGCTAAGCGAGGAAATAAATCACCCAAAAATGTACAAACAGCGCCTACCTCGACGAGGACATATACCTGTATTGTTTGGAGGACCAATTAATCTTTATCATTGCGAGATGAGATCATTGTGAGCCTTGAACACAGCAAAAAGGCTCATATATTTCAGTCGGCGCCACAATCATGCTGTCTGGTAATGGAAATGAGTAGTTTTTAATTCGGAAAAACTACGTATTGTTTTCAAGACTTTATCAGATAATTCTGATGAGTCAATTGGCTGGTTAATGAAACGGATTCCTGTATGATTGACTGATTGGCTTAATATATCAAAAAGCCATATTAATAAACGCACAAACGAAAAAAAAAACAGGGACTAACTCCAATATTACAAACTTCTGAGTGCGGACATTGACTATGTATAATGACGAAGGCTCTCTTTTACACAAGAACTTGTATGCATTTCGCCTTTAAGGGTGGTGGTGAACGTGCCCTGTTCAGAACAGTCACCGTCAGCAGTGGCGTATTTGTGTGTGTGTGTGTGTGGGGGGGGGGGAGGGGGGGTCAAAGGGGGGGGGTCCTGAACCTCTCCTTCGGTTACTGAAAAAATTAAAATTTGACTAGCTGAATTATTGTTCTAAACCCTACCAAATGGCACCGTTCCTTCTCCAAAACACCAAAACGTCGTCAGTAATTAATGGTAACGGAGCGAGCGCGATGGATATAAAGAAGTCTGAGTCGCCGTCATCACTGTCATATTCAGGGCGAAGAAGCGTGCTTGTTGACTTAAGTCGCTGTCGGAACTTTGAAACTCGGATCGAAAAAAACGCAACCTGTGTTTTGTTGAGCATGCTAAATGCAGGGGCGGAGGCATATTTGAAGGGGGGAGTCGACCCCGACCCCCCCCCTGCTGAAGGGCCCCGAAAAAAAATGGCATTTTAGAGGGCGAACGGTGCCATTTGTTACGGTTTAGAACTATGATTCAGCTAGGCAAAATTCTTATTTCAAGAGGGGATCATACGTCGAAGGGGGGGGTCTATAAATGTGTCGTTAACCTAGGACCCAATATACTGGTTCCTAGCTGTAATTTAAGTCTGATATTTCAATTTCAATAAACCAGTGTGTCCATTTTGATACGTATAGGTTACACCGTGAAATATCATCAAAGATACCTTTAGTGACCTTTAGTGGAGGCAGCTACGGCATTTAGTTTTTAAACAGTTTCCACATATTTTGATACCTTTATACACATCTACTGGTTCATCTACAATCCCTAACAGAAAACATAATACAAGCTAAAATACTTCAACCTCACCTCCTGATTTTTTAAAAATTCTCTTCAACAAACTGTATCAATAACAGAAATCGTACAGATATACGAGTATACAATACAAAAATCATGTTACTGTGTACTTACAGTATCGGGCCGCTGAGCCGCCATACATACACAGTGTTAATATTTCAGCGTGGCTTCCTTTGCCCTCTAGACGAGAATGCAGAGTTGTGTGGACATTTGAGGACCGCCTTGATGTGTCACCAGGTTGACACGACAACAAAGCTGCACGTGAGACAGTCACTGTGACTGCACGAAACAACGCCAGATGTGCGTTTTGTGTGCCATTTAAAAAAAAAAAAACCTTCGTCTTGAAGGGTCTAATTAAATTACTTTCTCTACTGGTATGCTTTATTAAACTGGACTATTAATCTTTATATCAACCGCGCGGCAGATTTAAGATTTTGAGAAAAAGGAACTTTTTTTGTGAGTGGAGGGGGAGGGGTGGAGGGGTAATTTGGATTAATTTGTTATAATTTGAGGGGGGGGGGGCATTTGTCTTGGAAGTGGTGTTGGTGTTGGTGGTGTTGGTGGTGGTGGCTGGGGGGCTGGGGGGAGGGGTGAATCCGCCCGCGAACAAAGAACAATATTAGCAATACGAAAAGACAATCTACACTGACTCGTAAGAAAGATTTGAAATGCCTACGCATCCAAACTAAATGAAATACTAGACAAATAATTCCCCAAAATATATTTATTGAATCTGTTTCTTAAGGTATAGAATGTTATATTACATAATGCTCAGTGAACCAATAAGAAAGGAGGTAAAACGCTTCTATTTGAAGGGATGTCACACGTACGCGTAAAATATATCAGTAAAATACACCACAGAATGAATACAGTATATTCATTGTTGTAAGAATCTTTCATGCTATAAAACTTAAATGACAAATTATACATCAAATATAATTATCATAACTTGTTTAGCAACAGGCACATGACGTCGATTCGATGTCAAAGTGACACTGTTTCGAAATTATGATGTCAGAATGATACTAAGTGACTGTCGGAAAAATGTAAAACATTCCCAACCTAAGGTATATAAATATATGTGCCCATTTGTAGCACTGAAGATTAAAGCTCATAGTAAAGAAAAGCAACATACGAAAGTCACAGAAAGAAAAAATTAGTTTCAACTCTACTGCAACGCATCGTCAACAATCAACCAACCCTGAACAATTTACGTGAAAAGCGCTGGCGACACTCGGGTAATTTCGGCTGTTTCCGTCAATGTACGGCGTCACCCGAACCTAACCGAGTGGCAACGCCACGTCGAAACAACCTCAACCTCAGCAAGTACATCTATAGTTTATCTTCAGCGTGCCGGACAGCACCATGTCGCAAGGTCGCTTTATAACACACGCGGACTTCCCGTTGCAAGAAGTCTGGAGGAGTTTCGAGACAGAAGGAAGAGGTGAGCAGTATTCGGAGATGCCGAAGGTGGAGCAGGCGTTGACGATGTAGACGGAGCCACCTTGGCAGTTGAGGTAGACGTTGGGTACGGTGTAGAGGTAGGAGTACATGGAGACGCCGTTCCCGGTGATGGATGAGCAGGCAGAGGTTGACACGTGGGTCGTTTCTAAAACAACAGAAATGAAAAGTTAATGAGGGTTATTCGATGATATAGCGCTATACTGGTATGTACTGTATATATATATATATATTGCAGGTAGGTCGATGAAATGTGGTCTTTGGCAAAGCTTGATGGTAGAACACGTCCACATTACGTTCACATTATGTTCAATAAGCATATGTGATTACACATATACATTAGGTACCTTCTGGCCTTTCAAAACCATAACGAAGACTACGCGCTGTGAGAAAACTAGCCAGGGAAATATCTGTGAAAATTTAGTGTCAAATGCATCTCTATGTGGCCCTGGAAGCGGATAATGATAACCTACCTCGACAGGGACGGACGCAGGGGCCGAGGTTGCATGCCGCTGTCTCCGTGTCTGAGCCAACGCAGGGCAGTAGAGGGTTGACGCACTGGCGACGTCTGCCCTGGATGCCAGGGCCGCACGAGGCGGAACACCGACTCCACTGCCCCCATTCTCCCCAGCCGGTAGGAACTGAAAATGATAAATTTTGTAGGAATAAGTTTTTTTCGTTTTCTCTTGTATATTGATTAATAAAAGAGTAATAAAGCCACTTTTACACTGGGCGGCGTCTTTTTTGGGTCCCGTAGTACGGCACCTTTTGGGAGTTAAAATATTAATACTTGTCGACAACTGGCCGATCATTGAGCATTCGTTCTACAACCACAGTGATGCCACTTTCATGGTCGCACAAAGGACGCCGTCCATTGTAAAAGAGGTTTTAATCGTTACTGAATAGACTGAGTGATTTTTACTCGTCTTTAGTTAACAAAAACACGGTTAGTCTCTTTGGACACAATTAATTGACAACTTCTCCGCTATAAAATACCCTTAGGAACATACCAAAGAAACGTGATTGCGTTAAATGTCATTGTGTTATATGCGATGGGTGACTACATTGAAGACTTCACTTTTTTTATGTTTAGTGCGAATGTGCTTTATAGTGGGAATGCATGGCAATAAATTGTTTCAATGTTATTGTATGACGCCAAAGATTTTTTATTGATGAATGTATTAGGCAGCAGAAGGATATTAATTTTGAAATATAATAATGATAATAATAATAATAATTATAAAACAAAACTGCTTAAGTGAATAATCCCAACTTTTACATGTAATTTGTTTCCATTTTTAACTGAAATCACTCCCCTTAATATCGACTGATAATAATAATAATAATAATAATAATAATAATAATATAAAATCTTACCCAAGCAAGGAAACACATTGCACGCCTGTGTCTCGACATTAGGGCCCTGACAGGGCAGACCTCCGTGCGCTGGTGCAGGCATGGCACACTCTCGGGTACGGGACTGTACGCCGCCGCCACAGCTAGCAGAGCAGGCGCCCCACCCACAACACCACGGCCCCCAGTTACCGTTCACTGTTAAAATTGAAAAAAATACGTATTATTGGATTGAGAGTATGAATAAACTGAAATCAATAATAATAATAATAATAATAATAATAATAATACTTTATAGTAATAGTTTATTTTGGTCGAAAATTACGGGATCTAAACAAAGTGTCAGAGAGAGGTGCCTGAAATCGTACTCAACAAAATAAAATTATGGTGACTGTTCACAAGCTGATTTACCACTTTAAAATCATTCAAAGCCTCTACATGGATCCCATAAGTGTTGCATTATGCAATTAATAAAAATATAACACCTGACAATCCATGTCACTTTTAAATCGAAAGCGAAAGTAAATATAAACAGCACAAAAGTATATCTATACAGTACAAAAGTATATGACTATGCAGCTTCTAAATCGAAAGCGAAATTACTTAAAATACTACCTGGGCAAGGGTTCTCGTTACATGAAAGGATATCGACCTGTGGGCCTTGGCAGTCCTTGCCGCCGTTCTGGGGGCCAGGGGCATTACAGTGTCTGGCCCTCACTGTGGCGCCACCGCCGCAGCTCTTGGTACAGGCCGTCCAGCCATTCCATACGTTCCAGTTACCGTCGACGATTACTGTCAAGAAAATAAATAAATGAAAAAATAGATAAATAAATAAATAAAATTTAAAAAGCATGTATTTTGCACATACCAAATACATTTATAAATGGTTGACTTTGGTCTTAGCGCCATCCTTCATTTCGTTTATACCAGATGCCAAATGAATAAATAAATAAAAAAAATAATAAATAAATAAACATAGATCTGTAACATGCCAGATGTAGGTATAAATGCCTGGCTTTGTTCTTGGCGACATTCTTTAGTGCGTTTATTCCAGCTTCTAATGTCCATTGAAGTCTCCACAGCTGTCCGTCTCCCCCTCCCCCCACTGTTCAGCACAATGTCCATCTCCAGTGAACAAAAAAAAAAAAAAAAAAAATGAAATGTGCATTTGTAAGTGTCATAGTAATTTAACGTCAATCAAATCACCACTGAATATCGTTTAAAATAAATATAACTTGTCAAATTCCTCTTTACCTAGACAAGCCTTATTCATGCAATCGGTATAATCTATGGCTGGTCCCTCGCAGGGTCGTCCACCGAAAGATGGCGCTGGTGCGTTACAAATTCTACCACGTGACTTCCTTCCAGGACCGCACTCGGCGTCACAACCAGTCCACGCTGCCCAAGCACCCCAGTTGCCGTCAATAGCACAGGGACCTGTGATGAAATGTGATATAAATAAACCATCTCAAGATAAGAAGGAATATTGAATACTGAAGACCTTTGTGCTTCCAGGCTCTACCAATGACCCTTTTTTTCTTGCTTTTTCTCTACGCCCATCTGACAACACGGTGTGAGGCGCCACCTATATTGATTTTTTGGATGTTATATATTCCAGGGTTTATTTTTTAAGCAAATGTGCAGTTCATTGGAAAAAAATGGACATATTTGGGGACTCGAAAAAGACAAGTCCAAAGACGCATTGACGTACGCTTGAAACCTGGCCCCAGTTTCACAAGAAAATTTAAGTCAGTTCCCTGGCTTAGCTGACTAGGGTTTCCATAAGAGTGCTGTAACACTGTGCCTGATAGGGTGAGATGTGGCCATGTGACCATGTAACCTTGGTAATTAAGTTCTTAACCAGGGAACCCAATTTTTATGTTAACGTTGAAATTTAAATGCGTAGCACGCGATGCAAAATGTCGACAAATAGGCCTAGGACTTCCCGTTGACGACAATTACGTTTCCCATGTGGAAATAATGGCGAGTTTTCCAATATTATAACAGATTGGGGAACAATGCATATACATGAATCTCTAAATGTTTCCACCCGTGTATCTTATTGAAGCAAAGCTAGGGAAATTCAGTCAAAACAATACAACATACTTAAAAAAGCTAAAAAAAGTCTATAAAATGGAAAAAATCAGCACAAAACGAAACCCAACGCAAGGAAACTAAATCAAAAAAGTGACTTAAGAAAAGCATAAAATTTTGAATGAGATACAATTAAATCTAAGTTAATAAACGTATGTACTGGTTTCAAATTTCTCAAAACTTAAAAGTTGTATTATCAAAAGATGATAAGCAAATAGAATTTACTCACTGTACAAACATACAGGTACATGTATTAGTACAACAAACAAACAAACAAACAAACTGACTAACAGACAGAAAGACATACACACAAGAAGGACAAGGCCCACTCACCCAAATTGCAAGCACCGATTTCTAGGTCAGGCCCAGGGCAAGTGAGACCACCAAAAGCGGGGGCGGGAGAGTTACAAGCGCGCACGCGCCTCCGCTCTCCTGGTCCGCACTGCGCAGAGCACGCGCTCCAAGAGTTCCACTGTCCCCAGTTCCCGTTAATTGGACAATTACCTGAGGATTATGAGGGATTAAATAGATTAATACGTAAAAGGTATGGCCCTGTAAGCAACCTCAAGTAGAGATCGTAAGCAATGAAATTTGAAAAAAAAAAAAAAAAAGATTTTGGGACAGAGCAAAGAGAATAATACAGATGTGTATATACTTTTTAGCTATGGGAAGAAAATAATAACTGAAGTACAAAGAGGTGAATGGGCATATGTTTAAAGATTAACAGCTATCCCCAAAATTAGAATTTATTAAATAAGTAAACGTTTGACACAGATTAAGTATTATGGTATTTTTTGGATTTGGATTAGGTATTTGACTAGATTAGGTATTGTTAGAAATGAGTAGTTTGTTAAGAAGATAGAGATTTGGTCAAATGGATTTTAGCATCGAAGTTCCAGTATCCAAACATACTGCAATCATCGGAAAATTAGCAAAAACAGTCACTTTGTTCAGGCACCCCATCTTACAATCTCAAAACCCCAGCGTTTTCATTTCTCTGATGGATCTTACCTAGATTACAAACAAGCAGTTCTACACTAGGCCCCTGACACGGAGCGCCGCCATATTGTGCTGGGGGAGAGTCACAAGTGCGCGTGCGCCGTTGCTCCCCAGTTCCACAAGAGGTGGAACACGTGCTGTATTCTGTCCAAGGACCCCAGTTACCATTCACAGGACAGAAACCTGTTAGATATATTAATAATTAATTGGTTAGGTCTTCTATTAACGTATTCTGGACTATTGAACATATATTTTACCACATTTACAGCTAATGATTTTATTAAAACGCAAGCAAAATTCTGACAATAATAAAGCTGCATTTGCCTACAGCTACGGTTGCTTGCTCTTTTTAATTCATTTGATCTCTCGATACTGTTTTCATTAAGCTTTTTCATTATAAACGGTTGTCTTTTGCGGCTATGGGCGGTTAAATCATGTTTCGTAAACCGATAGAAATAGCTTTAGCTTTCTAGATTTTTTCTTAGCTGCATTTAAAATGCAAAATGCATACCAAAGAAAAGAAAATCATATGCATTTTTTGTGTAAAGCCTAAAGGAACAGATAATGAGATTTTGGTTTTTTTTATAGACATATTTTTAATTTCGATAGCCTTTACTTATATATATCCCCGAAGATTATTTTATTGCTACTGAACAATGCGACAAACTGTTCTGGATTTGTAAATTGCAAGGAAATTTGAGAAATATGTTATGTAACTCTCAGCTTTTGCTGAGAGAAAACTTACTAACTAAATGAATAAATATATAAACAAATAATTAATGAGCAAACAAACAAACAAACAAGCAAACAAACAAACAAACAGACAGACAAACAAACAGTGAATAAACAAACATACTAAAACCAAATAAAAAAGATAAAGACATAAGTAAAGCGGCTCTCTGTGTGATAAATTCGGATATTTTTGAAATTGTTTGTGTGGAACGCCTTATGCAAGTTAATTTATAGCCTTCCTTCGAGTTTTTATCCCAGAAGCTGTTCCTTTAGGACCAGGATGTAAAGGGCCCGGGTGTAAAAAGACCCGGATGAGGGGATGCAGATTGGTCTATGAAATCACCTAGATTGCAAACGATGACTTCTCGGGCGGGTCCGGGGCAGCGGGCGCCTCCGTAGAGAGGGGCCGGGTTGTTACACAAGCGCGTGCGCCTTTGCTCGCCCGGGCCACATAATGTTGAGCAAAAAGAAAAGTCTGTCCACTCTCCCCAGTTACCATCAATAGCACAAGAACCTGTGTATAGTCAGAGAGAAGATAGTTGCATTAGTTACAGTATATGAAACCTGTTAGTTAAAGGTTGATGTGTGTGTGTGTGTGTGTGTGTGTTTTGTATCTTGTTTAGTAGTTTGGTAACCGAGGCAACTTAAAGGGACTGGGTTAGGGTTTTATATGAAAACTTCTAAGTATTTGTGTACTGTTTGTTTTATCATTTTAAGAAGCACATGTGGCTGTTAAGTAGATTTGATGTGTGTAGCGTTCATGAGGCATGGTGTCTTTAAGTGTGTAATGTACTTCGTAACGATGGTGTGAAGTTAGTAAAATCCAGAGCCAAATAGGCGAGAAGGAGAACCCCTGTCCAACACCATACCCTTGCCCCAGTCTTTCCTTACCCAATGGCCTAGATAAATCTGGGTCAACCAATAACCTTGATAAATCTAGGTCACCCAATGGCTCAAATATATCTTAGTCACCCAATGGCCAAGAAAGATCGAGGTCATTGTTCTATCCGAGAAGATATTGTGGCCACTTATGTGAAAATGTTTCCACTCTCAAGGGCACAGCATACCACTTGAATCGGTACAGATGCGTTAATATCCATTTATACGACGGAATTGACAACCCTGCAGAAGTTGTTTCAAAAATTGCAGGTGCAGCAATTTTTTGCCCTAAAATGTACATGTATGATTACGAAACATGAAGTGGACATGGAGGGAGTTTCTGTACAGATATGTACATGGAGGACCTATTTGGCTCTAGAAATACAACACTGCATAAAGCTATAGATTTAACAGGACACGAAATGTTTCATTGCCATAGAAACTGAGCATCTGGCCTTATTGATCAGAAAAATCAACAGCGGTGGACTGAATTTTTGTGCGGAATTTCTTCTGATTCAAACCAGTTGAAAAAAACATAAGGAGGTGACTTGATAAGCCCAATCGATGAAAGATTAAATAAAAAAACTTAACTGATCAACAAAGAGTTTACAGTATTGTTTCAACTATTGCCGTTACTTTTATATATCAAAGATCCCGATGTCTAAATCGGAAGTAAGGCTTTGCAATTATTCGATCAATCACTCGCCGCTTTTGGTAAATTTAGATTTTTGAGACAGTTGAAGACCCAACACTTAATACGATACAAATCTGCATTCTCATTCCTGCAATCTATGGCAATGTGCAGTGCCGCATGTCAAAATAATTGTCAACATAAATGCATCACCCAAGCTGCAAGAGGTCACTTCCGCACTAAATCCCGGGCAGTCAGCACCGCCGAAAGCAGGGGGTGGAGAATCGCAAGCGCGCGTGCGTCGTTGTTCGCCGGGGCCACAAGTTCTTGAGCAGGCCCCGAACTCCGTCCATTGGCCCCAGTTGCCATTTACAGCACAATTACCTGAGAGAATTAAGATAGTCGGACTGTTCAGACAAGAAAGATTTTAGACGGAAATCGGGGAAACTGGCGTAAGCCGAAAAATGGCTCATCAACAGACCCCATTGCAATTTCCAGTCGAAAACAGTTCTCGTCTGATTTGACCTTGCCTTCCCGTTAATTTTCCATAAAACAGTTAAGGCCAGAAATTAACCCTGAGAGGAAGAAGAAAGAGGAAATATACCAGTAATATCCAGAAAATGAGAACCCAATTAAAGCTTATCAGAGATCACCATTTCAGAATCCCTCTCCTCTCTCTCTCTCTTTCCCTCTCCCTCTCTCTCTCTCTCTCTCTCTCTCTCTCTCTCTCACACACACACACACACACACACGTCCACAAACGAGCGCTCGCATATCTTTCCAACTCTTACTCGTACTCATGCATATGCTTATTCAAAAACCCCATTTGCAGTAATATATGGAGGGCAAACTTCCGCTCCGGAATTCGTGCCCTACTAACCAAGATTACAGGCGATCGATTCAGTGGAGGGTCCGGGACAGGTGAGTCCCCCAAACAGAGGAGCAGGAGAATCACAAGCGCGCGTGCGTGTCTGCTCGCCAGGGCCACAAGGCGCTGAGCATGCGCTGAATTCAGTCCATTGACCCCAGTTACCGTTGATGGAGCAGGCGCCTGATGGATAGAAAGCGAAAGTAAACAATGAAACAGTGAAATGTATACAGCCTCTTTTTCACTCTCGCGCTCGTTTCTTTTCTTCTCTTTCTTCTTCTCTCCCTCTCTTTCTCTCTCTCTCTCTCTCTCTCTCTCTGTCACACACACACACACACACACACACACACACACACATCTCTCCAACTTGTCTCCAACACCCTCACGCTGTTACATTTTATATTCATATTGTCACATAAATTCGAGTACATACATGACCAAACACGCATGAGCGCATCATTTTTCCCCATGTCACTCGTATGTTTTTATGTATACATGCAGGCCCAATTTGCACAAATATACCGAGGACTAATTTTAGCTCTGAAATCATGACCAACATGTACTAACCAAGATTACAGGAGATCGATTCAGTGGAGGGTCCGGGACAGGTGAGTCCCCCAAATGCAGGTGCAGGAGAGTCACAAGCGCGCGTGCGTGTCTGCTCGCCGGGGCCACAGGGCGCGGAGCATGCGCTGTAATCGGTCCACTGGCCCCAGTTCCCGTTGATGGAGCATGCGCCTGATAAGATGGAAAGCAATTAAGCTATGAAAATGCGAAATGCACACAGCCTTCCTTTCTCTCTCTTTATTTTACACACACATGCACACGCACGCACGGACACACAAACAAACACAGTGACACACACAAAGACCCGCAAAAATCTCCGAAACACCTTCTAGCTCTCACATGTACTGCTATATTTTAATTCATACTCCCCCTAACGAGTATCCTTTAAACGTACACACAAACACAGGAGTGCAGGCGCACATCTCCTCAACCCGTTTTTTTACGTTAACAATATTCTTAGGCCAATAAAACCATGGGCAAACTTCCGCTCCGGAAGTCGTGACCTACTAACCAAGATTACATGAGATCGATTCGGTGGAGGGTCCTGGGCATGTGAGTCCCCCAAATAATGGAGCAGGAGAGTCACAAGCGCGCGTGCGTGTCTGCTCGCCGGGGCCACAGGGCGCGGAGCAGGTGCTGAATTCAGTCCATTGACCCCAGTTACCGTTTACGGAGCAGGCGCCTGATGGATAGAAAGCGAAAGCTAATAGCGCAACTGTGAAAAAGCACCTAAGCATTATAGAAGTCTGCTATAGAATCAACAGACCTTAAGAGTATAAAACATTCAGTGTGCCTCGTCCGAAACTTTGATCGAAACTTTTGTAACAATTCACACGATACAGCGAACATAAAAAACATGTCTAAAATATATTCTCGAGCTTACCATTTTGACTGAATAAATAAAATAGTGCATTGTGAGTAAGTGCAATTTTAAGCCCAATTCCCAGGGAGAATTATATTCCCCTGCACGTTTGCATCAGTATACAAAATTTGCTTTTGGTCTGGAGGCCACAACCTTTTAAAGAGTAATTCTAAAGACCGGTTTCGGCCCTGACTTTGTAGCCACCTATACGTTTTGATTGAAGGCAAATCCAGTAGGGTCCACCTTGCAACCCATAGCCCAGCCGAACTGTGGCTCATTTTAGTGACTAAATTAGCCCCGTATGGTTCCCTGGGCAGTCTAGCTGTCGTGGATGTATGCTGTGCAGTGTTAGCCAGTTGATGACATAAACTTAAAGTCCTGCTGACGTGCATTGGTCAACACTAGCATTTAAAACGAAGAAACAAGGACAACTGCAGCAAAACAAAACTAAAAAGAAACTATTCTTCTTATCTTAACCAGCAAACTGCAAGGGCGGTGTTGTACTTACCTAGATTACAAACAGTCTCTTCGTAATTTGGGCCAACACAGGGCCGTCCTCCAAAAGCTGGCGCTGGCGAGTCACATGACCGACCACGTGTTTGAATACCGGGTCCGCACGGAGCAGAGCAGGGAGTCCACACACTCCAGGCGCCATATCCACCATCCACGGGACAGCTTCCCACGGTGCAAGATGTCGTATCGACGTTTGATCCGGGACACGAGGCGCCTCCGGGGGAAGGTGGAGGGTTGTTGCATTCTCGGAAACGGTTCTGTTCGCCAAGGCCGCATGTGGCGCTGCAGAGGGTCCAAGCGCCCCAACCTCCCCAGTTGCCATCAGTGATACAGGGAGCGATGAAACAGTCGCGGCCTTCATTCGCCGGACCTTAACAATAATAATAATAATAATAATAATAATAATAATAATAATAATAATTAAGAGTAGGTGTAGTTTGTAACTGTGCTTTAGGCGTGATTTACTTGCACTGACGATCAATATATGTCACGTTAATTATATGTATATAAAGCCAAAACCAAATTTTGGATTAAGTCGATTTATGTGACGTATATACATGCATGTACGCAATAATCACTTACAGTTTAGACTACATATACTCGTAAAATGAGAAAAGCAATATTAGGGTGAGAAGTTTTATTGACACTCATTTTTGATAAAAACAATTAAGTTTATCACTGTATTATATCTCGAAATGGTACTAGTACATTGTCATAAATGCCTTTTTACAGGGGTGGAAAATACAAAAATATTGCAATAAATATACGTTGAAACATTTAACATAAAAGGTACAACCATTTAACGTTGTTGAATAATATTTAAACATTAATAATAATAATAATAATAATAATAATAATAATAATAATAAGTCAAAATCTATTATCACCTGGACAAGATAGCCCGCCATTTTGAGGAGCGGGGTTGTCACAGAGGCGCGATCTAAATTGTTGTCCTGGACCACAGGAGGCGCTGCAGGCGCCCCAAGACAGCCACTGCCCCCAGTTACCGTTAATTGGAACTGAAAAAATTAAGTTAAAATACGGCAATCGATATTTTGAAATGCAGAATAACGTGGTTAAGAAATGGTGAACGTTATAAAGTTCAATGACTCAGTCAACTTCATATGGTTAGAGGCTTAGGGACCATTCTCAGACCCTGTCGCACTAACTTTGGTTCGATCTAGACATGTTAGCCGCTTAAGCTGAAAGCAATTTAGCGAGAAACCCCTTGGAGATGGACCGATCCTGTTAGATCGTTCTAGGTATGGGAACCCAGTTATAGTTGCAACTAATCTCTGTGAAGAATAAACATAGTAATTCCCCGTTATCTCCATGGTGTTCTCTATATGCAAAACCGCTCAGAATGCAAATTTCCTTAAAAATTCCAAAAGTCCCATTTAATTTTTATATATTCGAAAAGTTACTTATCTTTTCCTATGAAGACCATAAAAACAATATAAAAACCTCAAAGAAAAGTACCCGCGATGATCCATTTGAATTGCACAGGAAGACGAGGCGAGCCAAATGACGTCGATATGACGTCATCTGCCTTCTGGTTAGGCTTTTTGGTACAAATTGTTAGGATTTCATAGTGTTAGTATCTTATTCTCTCTTTGCCATCTTCCTAGACGGTATCCATATTCTCTGAACAACTGATTATCTGCCTAATAGTGGGGTACTTGTACTCATGATAAGTATTTATGAAGGAATAACTGTACTTGGTGCGTCCGCCCCGTTCTAATCTGATGTTGACTAGATTAAGTACAGGTAAGTACTGTAATAAACAATCGTCTGATATAATTTCCAAGGGTAGACAATATGCAAATATCATTTAATTGCGTACTCTGTGGTATATGCAAATATACCTAGTTCAGACATGCTCATTATTTTTTCATTATCTTTAGTGATAAGGAAGAGAGTGAGTGCACCTTAAGTAGCCTCATGCATTTAAACTGTACTACAGTGTTGGGGCAAGGATTAAGGCACACGTACCCTACTGAGTACACTGCACGTGTAAAAACTTTGTAAATCAAAACGAGATCCAGTGAAATTGTGTTAGGTGAGAAAGGACAATTGTGCCGGAAGTGACGTTGGACTTACCAATGCAAGGTTGAAGGTTACAGGGGCGGATCTCCTCGTAGGGGCCCTGGCACGTCTTGGAACCCTCTCCAGACGGGGGAGGGCTGTCGCACAGCCGGGTACGCACCTGTATAGCCTCGCCACATGTACGGTCACAGAGGGACCAGGGTGTCCACTGCCCCCAACCTGCGTCCACTAGAACAGTATTAAATCCAATGTGTTGATATAAACATGTAGGCCTACTGGTAAGCTAGAAACAGGGAGCTTTCAATATTGAAGAAAGGATACAAAAAGAATGGCAATGTATGAATAAATGACAAAGAAAAGGAGCTAATCACTTTGGTAATTAACGTTTAACTTCATCCAGAAAAATATGTACTGTAGTACTTGGCATCCAGTTACTTCACAGGTACCTGCTTATCAAAAAAATAATAAATAAATAAATTATAAGAATTAATAAATTAATGAAAAAACAAATAAAATTACAAATGTAAGTAAAATAAATGAATAAATAAATAGGTTAATTAAAAAAAAAACGATTAACAGGAGACTTCATTGATATTTCCCCCCAAAAATCAAATCTCACCGTGACAGATAACTTGCGTCAAATTAGACCGGATTCTTGCGAGACCTCCGAAATCGCTGACGTAAAGCACGTTACTTGACGGGTAGGCAATGGTCTCCAGCTCCGCCAAGACGGCGTCGCCGACACCGATCGCTACAACCGTTATTCCTAGAGCGTGGACAGTAGGAGCGACGTCAACCACGGGCGGTCCGGTGTTTGACCGTCCGTCGGTGATGACGAAGGCGACTTTTCTTGTCCCTGAAATGAAAATATGTGATAACTGAGTATCGCTTCATTCATGATTATACTGATGATAACGACATTCACTTCTTTCATAGCGCATTACATTTAAATGCACTTTATAAGTATGAAATATAAAATTCAAAAGAATTACCGGTACAATACTAAAATGATAGACACCTCATTTTAAAGTTTATTCATAATAGACAATATTCATAACACTTTAAAACGATATGTTTTTAGAGAGACTTCAAAACCATCAAAATCACTTTTAGCTCTGATATACATGCATTTGTTCCATTATATTGGGCCATATTGGATTAAGGACCTTTCTGCATAAAACTGCGCATCGCCATCCAAGTAATTCCTTAGTGGCCTACTAAAATCTTAGTGAGTTTGAAATATCATCTACTAGTTGTGGTATTCTGGTGGTTTGTCGCCATTCTGACTAGGAACGTTTCGGACCAAAAAGCAGCACAACCATGGTTTAGACACAGTAGTTATCCATCTCTTATCTCCTTATAACCTTTATCTGATGAC
Organism: Lingula anatina; assembly: GCF_001039355.2. The sequence goes on from NW_019775795.1 coordinate 33,826, forward strand.
GAAAATAAAAAAAAAATCACTAGAATAATAAAAAAAAAAACTCTCGATCCAGGTGATTTTTCTGAGAGAATCAGTTCGATTTACCTTGCCTCGACCCCAAATTCGGATCCATGATGGCGTCTCTCATCTTCAACAGGCCGTCACCCGTGTTGGTCACTCCGCCGAACCACTGCATGTCCTTAATGGCCTGAAGCAGCTCGTCTTTGTTTTGGTATCTGTTTAAGTTAAACATCACCTTGGCGTCGCTGGAATACCGAACCAGACCGACCTAAAAGAACAATAAAACGTGAACAAGGGTGGGATGTGCTTACACAGTTTATACCTGTACAGTAACCGTACATGTATAGGACAATAAAATACATAGCGGGTGAAAGTATTATCTTCCAAAAGAATAAAACAGAGGATTGCGTAAAAATATTTATACCTTATTTGTAAAGTATCATATCACTATAAAAGTACGTTTATAATTTTACAATAAGGAGTAAGAGAGAGCATGTGAGCAATTAGGTTAAAATTTATCGTTTTTCGAGTGACAATTAAATAAATGATAAAAAAAGAAACCGACCTGAAGGTTGTCCGTGCCTATATCGAAAGGTTCTATGACGGACGACATGAAGTTAGTTGCCTGAAGTAGAAAAATAAAATCTAAAGATGTAATTTTTAATCCTGACACGAAATTTTATTTGAACCTGGCTGTTTCGGGGAGGGGTAGGGGGGGGGTCTCAGAGCGCATTCAAAACAAATATGGCCGACCCACTTGAATGCTTGTTGCGTATTACCCAGGGGGAATCTATTCAGTGTCTAATAGGGAATTAAGCGGCAAACTTTTAAGTGGGTCTGTTAGTCCACTGTTCTGAATGCACTGTCAGTCACGTGCTTTGGACTAGTTTTGGACGTATATACAAGTATAACCTCTTCTCCGCTTTCCGTCCAAAAGAATGTACAACTAGCAAAATAAATCAAAACAAAATCAATAACTTTCTACATCTCTATACCCTACATATTAAAGCTAAATGGCTGAATTGATATGTGAAAAGCTAACTTTGTTCTTTGTTTAAAAAATACCTGTTCCCATCCAGCGGAGCCCACGCTAGCGGATCCATCCATAACAAAGAATGCGTCGACCGGCGTGTACACACAGTGTTCGCCAATCGGAATCTCGATATCTAAAACATGGAATGGTGTAGTGAAAAGTGGAAAATCATAAAAATAACGTGAAAGCAATTAAGTTTAGGAGGAATCACCATATCTAAAACTAGGAATACTCTACGAAAAATAGCAGTGGTATAAAATAAATGGCATAAAAATCTGAGCGGAGTCTCTCGACACATACTGTACATAGTAACGGTTGTCCTTATAAGTTTTATTCTATCATTTACAAACGGTTACTTTGATTTTTTAGATACGATAGAACTTGCCAAAGTGCTATATATTGAGAGAAAGAAATCTACTTCGTTAACTTACTCTGAGCACGCGCAAGGCAGACGAGTCCAAGAAACACAATGACGAGAAACCTGAAATGTTTGCAATACATTATGGTATATGTAAATGATGCACAAAAAATAAAAGATAAATAAAATAAAACAAAAATGTGTATGAAAAGTTCACTCAAAACAGGAAAATACTGCGTCTAATTCAGCAATATTATTATTATTAAAAATCCAAGCATTTGCTCAAACAACATTGAAATAGAACACATTTAAAGATATTCTACTGGAAAACGCAGCCACGCTTGCAGAATAAACCGCAGCATTTACACAGATTATCGCACTTTCAGTCGCCCACGCATCTGGAAATGTTGCCCTCAGATCAGGCACGGCAGACATATCATTGTACAGGATTTGGATTTGTTCGAGTGCCGTGGGCTGAATTAATAAAATGAAGACTGACTTAGGGCTCAGTTCTACTGACACTATCGGTCTACGTATACCGATTCAATTCCGCGGGGAATCTAGCTGAATGGAATCAGATTAAAATATAAACACGCCTCTTCTCGTTTCCAACGTTCTCGTACTATTCCCAGTCTTTAAATTATTTTTCCACTAAGCAGTGCACGTTTAAATCACGTCACTGACGCAAATGTTCTGTGTCAAGCATTCACAATTGTTTTCTATCACTTTTAATTGCTGTTGATTTTACCATATTAAAGGCATCTATAGTATAAAACTATAAAAATAATGGGGCAAGTTAAATTATGCAAATATTACACTAAATATATGCGTGACTCAGTACGTAACTGAAATATTAACTTTTTCGTAGAATTACCTAAAAACACCCCTTTGTATCATTAAAAAGGAGCCATACCGTCCTTGCGTGATGAAAACTACTATCTACTAGTAGACCACACTCCAAAAACAATTACCAGTCCCACACAAAGCAGCAGAGACGCTGAGATAGGGCAATTTGTTTTACCGTACTTATATGATAAGAAACCCATTACTGTTGGCTTACTAGGTGAATATATAATTTGCATTAATGATTTCAGTGTGTACCAGGAAATGCGGTATGAATGACAGGCTAAGATGATTTTTGAATGTAGAATAAGGTCAAAACTGGAGTTTTTAACAAGAGCAAATTATATTACTCTTCAAAGTTACAGTTATTATTTTATATGTGTATTTTAAAGTAGACGTAGATAAGTGAGTTTAGAGGTATGTCAATAAGCGAAAATTCAAAATGAAAAGTGATATGTTGACGAACAGAAACACTGTTAAAATGGCAAATAGATGCCCCGGCAGATAATTCCATACAAACAGCTAACCAGCTGACCGACTCTCTAACTACAGTATACATGTATGAAGCGCTTATTTAATAAATCAATTTATATTTCGATGAAATAATACTTCAATAAATGTGGAATAGAAATATGGCCAAAAGCTTCACACAATCTATTATCTTGGGACAGACATTGCTTGTCGCTTTTAAAGTCGTCCTGCCAATCGGCCAATGTTACCTTGCCGCCATCTTGACTTTGGTCACGTGACGTTCTCAACCTTCTCACTGTTCACAACTCCACCCGTCCGACGTCACGCTGAAAAGAAAAAAAGAAAACAGTTTTAATATTTTGTATGATTAGGCAAACGCAAACAACTGAGGAAAAGCACAGAAAACGTATCAACCCCAATACTTACCGCACGAATAAACATGTACGCCTACCCTGTAGTAAAATAAAACTGTCAACAATACCATGGGGTAAATTGTTCCTCTTTACAGACCTACATGTATCATCCACTTTATGTACCCCAAAAATTTTCAATAATCCCTCATTTCATTTCGTTTCTGCAAAATTTCAACTTACAGCGTACGTGCCAACCCAGAATGGACTGCTCAAGAACACAAGCGCGCATTTTGTACGAACTATTTAACAGAACTCTCGATGTGACGTCAAATGTTAATTTATAAGTCATTTGTATCACATTAAAATTGAATAGTCTATTAAAATAATTGTAGTACGGTACAAGTCACTTGAAGGACCATTTAACAGAAAAAAAATCGTTCGAGACTGAGGCTGGGCGTTACAGACCTAGAATAAAATTGACCCAAATTATGACAATGACAATAGGTGTCCTCCACTCTTCTAATGATTTTAACGACACCAAGAGTATGAATTTGTTTGAAAGATAATTGGCATGAGTATACCTTTATTATCGTAATTTGAAGCATTAGATGTGAAGGTAATGTACGACGAATGAACTCGGGGTTAGCCTGAACGTCGCTCGTTAATTAGAAGGCGTAAAACAACGCGTATTAGTGTCAAAGTTTTATGATGCAGTAATTAGTCACCATCGTGTAATTCACCGAAACAGACGGTAAATATGGGGTTAAAAGGTGGGTGACATCGAGTTAGGGAGAACGTTCACGGCACTTGGTCATCATCCCTGACCGCGGCCTTTTCAGACCCATTAAAAGAGCCAGTCAAGGACATCACGTGATATACCCTACCGCGGTCAGTAAAGGTGAAACAATTCAAAATAATTTACCGGGAACGTCCCTTAGACGTCCTCTGAGGTTAGGGTGGGTCCCATTGAAGCATAATAATTTCTAAGTCGCGCAAATAGTAAACAAGGACATTTTAACTATAAAAAGTAGAGCACGGGGATGGAAAATTACCTTGGTTTTGTCTCGTTTGTTTTACGTAGGCCGTTTTATTTGTTACACATGTAGTGGGGGGGGATCGTTGTGGCCCCCTTGATTCCTTAATATTTTTGGGTGGGTCGAGTATATTTGTTCAGACAGATATGTCGGAAGTGTTGGTATTTGGGGCTATTCTTACCCAAGACTCATCGTATTCGTTATTATGACGTTTTGACGTAGAGTAAAGAACTGAGAAAACTAAGAATCCGTGACATGACCTTCGTTTCGCTCAATATATCAAACGAAACCTGTCACATGAGGTTAAGTAGGCAAAGATAGGCTTTTAAATGCGACACTTCTTCCCTTAAAAGGGGGGTGACATCGAGCTGGTATGACGTCTGTTGTCATTACGCTAAGAAGATGAGGTTGCTGTGCGCATTTGAAACGAAAACTGTAAGTGACACGCGTTTTAATTGGAATATATCACATTACTAAAATATGCTGATAAGCACCGCAAATCAGTAGGAGAAAACGTACATATGTATATATGTATATGCGGATGGGTGCCAACCACACGAAACATGACAAGCGATTACGGTCACACATATTTGCCACATAAGTTTTAGTTTATTTTTAATGACGACAAGGAAATAAAACGCGCTGTCCTTCAGGTTAAAGTACAGCGTTTAAATATAAGGCGACGCTCGTACCCCGGACAGCGGTCATCAAGATAACAACGAACCACAATGGTCATTAAAAAAAAACACGTTGTTAACACAACTCATAAATGGTTCTACAGAATAAAATTGAGGGAGTTAAACTGAAAATGTAACATGTTGATTTAGGAGTGTTGAAATACATGCCGATATTTGTGGTCAGAATGATCTCGATGCAATTATCGTCACGGTTAACAACTGACGCTTTTAACATACTTTCTTCTTTTTTCTCAGCTATTATTCGCAAGAAACAGACTGAGCTTTAAATTTTCCTTGCTCGATAAAAAAAGAGTTCATCTCATTAAACTGCTTAGAATACAGATTGAAGCACCACCGGTGCTTTTTAAGAATATATATTTTGTTGACATTGTAATCAGTCAGTCGCCAGCTAAGCACTACGCCTCTTTTTCGTTCACAAGCTTCAAAGCATCTGCTGTACCGATGTGATCATTACGACGTCACGTAAGACGCTTTGGTAACTACATGTATCCTTTTTAATGTAATGGACGTCCTTGGTGTGTCTATTTATCTACGCACCAGGAATGTCCATATTCAACGGTACCAGTAGATCCATGGTAGCGTTGATAAGTAACAGTGTCATTTATATCTTAAGACATACCAAGTGGTACTGTACCTCTACACCGTACGTGGTTTTCATCAAATACGTTAGTTGTAAGTTCTTTAAACAAGAAAATAGGGGACAGGGGCCTAGTTGAAAAGTACCACGACTACGCCGTGTGCACCAATTCAGAATTTACATATACAATTTAAATTTTAATGCAGGAAAGTGAGAACTGTGGCGGGCTTCTTATCTTTTTATTTCATTCCTGAACTTGGCTGGGAAACTAGTCGTTATCTTGGGCCAACGCTATACCTTTGATTTATGAATAAATAATGGCATTATGTCTGTATTTATAAGACCGTGTCTAGTCGTTAATTGATGCACACCTTAACGGCTCATGTGACATTTCTCACGTACATGTGAATTTCACGTATAACCGAACGACAAGGTCAATCATTGAGTTACAAATGTAAGGAAATAAACCAACTATAACAATGAAACTTGTTTATCTTACGGGTGCACTTCAACAAATGCCGGTGCGTGTTCTTATAGAGCCTTTTTTATTTGGCGTTTTGAATTATGTTTTTTTAATTTTATCTACTCCTTGAGTTGAATGACCTTGAGAAGTGATACGTTTGTATAAAGATAAAAAACGGGGCGATATTCCTCTATTAGGACATATTTCTATCTGCTATCATCGCGGTAAAACCACACACCTATGAATATTACTGTGGTCGACTGGTGAAACAAAATGTTTTCACCGCATTAAATAAATTCGATAAGACATCTATTTTTCTATTTTTATATCAAGCCCCCTCATAAAATATATATAAAAAAATTATACATGTGAAAAGTGACCAAGCCCAAAAGAATTTTTACTGAGCTGAGATATTTAGAATTGCACTTTATTAAATCAGGCAGAAGGTTAATTCTCGACTTGTGTGCACATAACGTAATACAACACAGTGTATGGTATTCCATATGTATATTTTAGAAAAAAGTCAAGATTTAAAACGACTAGTAGTCATTTAAGACAAATTCCTATTTTGCCTTATACACCTACGGGGTAAGGACGCCTGCACTATTGCAGAGTATTTTGATAACAGGTAGTTGCCATTTGCATTTAGAAAATCACATCTTTCACATATACAAAATCAGACGAACCTTTTATTTTTAATCAGTTATCCAATGCATTTTAAACCTATGACAACCCTTTGTTTGTGATTTCTTAAAATTCTCATAACATACACATTCCAAACTACTTGCAATTAATTATGAATTATCCAAGAACTACGACGCCAGTTATAAAACTATCCGATCTTAGTAATTTAGCACCCTGTGTGTGATGACACCCATTTTCACCGTTATGTTTAATTTATATATATGTCCGTTAAGATGGACTATCTACACAAAAATGTCTCTGTCCATGGTTAATACATATTCATATATTTAATTTTGTGCTGCTTGTTTTACCGTATTATTTTGGCCAGCAATTTTCGATTCCTTAAACAAATACATAAAAATTAAGTTTTCGGAGGCCCACCGAACCCGCATGTGTTATACGGGACCACCAAATCAAATTAAAAAAAAAATCGTTCTTGTCTGTTTAATTTATCTTTCCATTTCCACGTTAGAATATTTATCACGTTGGCAATAATCTAATTAACTGAAAATTACATACGTACTTTCACTCTCATGAGATGTACTGTAGTTCTAGGCTTCGCACACGATGTTTATAGACAGATAAATGAGTCTTGAAATGTTAATTCTTGGGAAGTGCGTTTTTGTTTTTCAAAATTCACTTTTCTTTTAAATGGGAAATGTTACATTAACTTTCTTCAACCTAGTTATGCCATTTTGATTGTGGCGCCCTATATTTTTAATGCAATGTTTAAAAGATAAGCGGCATACCGAATACCTTTTTCACGATAAAACCATTTATCAATGTTATCTTTATAGTTTAATCCAGAAAAATGTTACGCCGGACATAGATATCCCTAATACCACAGAGATGACGTAAAGATCCTACATTCCAGAGAAACAATTTAGGGCACAAAATAAAATGTCTCTTTCTACAGAAAGTCCTTTTGGAAAAAATACCGCAACAAATAATTATATTAATACTAACTCCTAATATCAGAGTTAGATAAAAACGACAGTAGAAAAGCATTAAGATGTTGACCACTCTAATTTTCATTCCCTTTCTACTCAAACATACTTATTTCATACGTTTTTTCATTGTTTACAATGAAACCTTTCTCCTTCACTTTCTCTATAAAATGAATACGCCAATAACTCACCTGTCTTCGGGTACCGTATTCTCTGAGTGCGCGCTAGCGACTGAGTTTCTCTCGCCTAATCCCTACCTCTGTCAGGGACCAGACCTAGTTTAATATTCAGCATAATTAAGGGGTGAGGAGATGGGAGATGATATCTTTTTTTCTGATATGCAGCGAACGCAGTAATTTCGGCTAGTGATAATACGTGGAATGAAGACAGCGCAGGTGCAGAGTGTCGCCATCTGGCGGTATGTTTAGCCAATTGTAACGTAAAATGTTGACGGAAGAATGTTCCATGGTTTCACACACACACACACACACACACACACACTTTTTCTATCCTTTTCTTTTTTTTTTTCCCAAAATCGCGCTCTTGGTATTTCCGGGTCTGAATATACTGTCTTTATAAAAATAAAAATAATAACTTTTTTTTATTATTCACGAGATTTACAACAATCCCTGCGGTTGGTAAGGGGTTGGGGGTAAATTTGTCCTGGGGGAGGGGGTTGTAGTGAGGAAAATGGTGAAGTGTGTG
>NW_019775795.1:43277-63732 GCF_001039355.2 Lingula anatina
GCCAATTGTAACGTAAAATGTTGACGGAAGAATGTTCCATGGTTTCACACACACACACACACACACACACACACTTTTTCTATCCTTTTCTTTTTTTTTTTCCCAAAATCGCGCTCTTGGTATTTCCGGGTCTGAATATACTGTCTTTATAAAAATAAAAATAATAACTTTTTTTTATTATTCACGAGATTTACAACAATCCCTGCGGTTGGTAAGGGGTTGGGGGTAAATTTGTCCTGGGGGAGGGGGTTGTAGTGAGGAAAATGGTGAAGTGTGTGGGGGGGGGGGGGAGGGGGAGCGGGGCTGAGGTTTGGGCGATGGGGGCAGAAATATTGTATAATTTCGGCTCGTCAGGTCTCACTGTATTTAATACGTAAAATAAGTAAGAATACGACGTTCATTGCATAAAAAGACTGTGAAGCAGGTGCATTCTCTGTGGATCCGACCACATGAATAATTTTACAACCTGTGCGGGTACAACTACAGACCTCTTTTAATACCACAGGCGATTATGAGCTTTACCGCTGTTCCTTCCCGGTCTCAAACTTTTCCCACAACTCAACGATAAATCCCACAACTCATATATACTACAGATTACTTCGCAATCAATGAACCACGATGCCTATTTAAAATAATTTTCTAATCGCGTGTGGAGGTGAGAGGACCCTGAACTCGTGTTGGAAAAGAAGAAAAAAAGATAATCCAAGAAGGTAATCTCTGTAGGGTATAGTACCGATTCCCCTCGACACTGTTTGGTTATTTGATAAAGTAACCATGTTGATTGTCATTATCCCGTCACTTACCTGAACCAACCAGCGTGACAACAGAGATGACCACTCAGATTAAGTTTTCACTGTCCCCAGACTTCCTTAAACTCGTGCAATTTTAAAGACAAGTGATTTGTGGGTACAGTTTGCTTGAGTACAATTAGCATGAATTCTACAAATAATATTATTATTAAGAGTAATGTCGTGAAGTCTTGTAGGCCCACGGTAAAGCGCACGCGTGTTTCAATTTCGTAAACTCAAGATAAATATTTTATGAACCGACGGGCACAACTTTCTTCTAAACGTATTCTATACCTCCGGATTAAACTAATATGAATGCTTACTGATCATGTTTCACTCTACAGATTTATTAAAACCATTTGATCATTGATAAATTCATGAACAGGTACAATAGTAGTTGATAAAAAGTTCTGACTGAAGAAGAAAAAAATATTAAGTATTATCATAACGACTCCTTTTTCCGATCTTCACAAAAAAGCAATATTCATATCAAAATGCGCCGTGGTAATTACAACAATAATGATAATGATTATTGTGAAAATAATAATAATTTAATAGCTATTCAACAAAAGCGAGTAAACAGAAATATATTATTGTGATAATTGCCAAAAATCTTTTTTAAAATCTTGGGATCAGTATGGTTTGCGTTTCCCGGCATATAATTGTGGGTCTTCCAAAAATAATTATACATGTATTTGATGGCGAAGTTACAGCTATCAAGTGACCTGTTGTGATTGGCCTTCCTTGTACTGTTCTTTTGCTAGCATACAGCGCCTCATGCGGCAGATGGGCAGTGTCCTCCATAAGCAGCTGAGCACGCTAACACCCAGGGTGCGTCCTGGTCAAAAATGACCAGGGCTCCGTAACTCGAAAGCATCGTGAATTGCGACCGAGCGCAAGAGCCTCTATTCCATAACTCTGGATTTACTCGTCCCGTGTAATAGCCTCGAAATGAAAGGTGATATCGCTATCGCAATTCGCGATGCTTTTCAGTTACGGAGCCCTGGCGTCTAACGTAAACCGCACTGTGGACTGCATGGGAAATGCAGTGTCAAGGATATTCAAGAACTGAACTTTTTTTTCATATTCCTTTGGTCACATTGTTAGAAGACACCCTTCAAAGAAACATCAAAGACATTAATCTAAGACATTAATCTGTGTACTGAGAACTTTACAACTTTTGATTTTCCAAGTACATGCAATGCTGTAAATATATGTGTAGACTTCTGTGACCCGTTTTACATGAGAACGTTCTTCGAAATTTGGCACAAACTTTTAGACCAAATTTTAGTCTTCTTTGGACCGAATTTTAGTCTTTTTATACCAAATTTTAGTCTTCTTTGGACCGAATTTTAGTCTTTTTATACCAAATTTAAGTCTTATTTTGACCAAAATGAATCAGTAGTAGCTTAATCAAATGAAGCAATGTCCCTCTTTTATAACAAGAAATAGCAAAATTTACAGACCAATAGTTATTCTATTTCAGTTTAGTACACAACTGCAGATTTATGATGAATTAAAATACACGAAAGCTGTCTTAAAGTTTACGCGAACTTTGTTTAAGCATCTTACAGTACGGTTTTAGTTATTAAAAAAAAGCAACTGTACATGTATCAAAATAAATAAATAAATAAATGATAAAAAGGGCTCTTCTTGAGTCTACAAGCGAGTAGTTTTAACGACCTTAGTTGTTTGTAAAATAAGTATTCTTTAGGTTGTATGAAATTAAGCAGTGTCTACGACAATCTAGGTACATCAAAACCGCTTTCTGTTTCTGACAAAAAAAAAATGGTGCGTGAGCAAGTCATTCATTCATATGCTAAAACAAAATACTGTTATTACGAAAAATTTATCCTCTGGATTACCATATAAGTTGCATGTTGATGTCCTAGTTCATGTCAGAAAAAAAACTGTATTTCTGAAATTCCACCCATCCGAGATTTTAGATATGTTCATGTATTATTAATTGGCAATGTCTAGTGCGGGTGGCTCAGATATTTCGCTTGTCCACCGTATATCATTACAAAGGACTCTCATTAACGACAATTCCTGTCGCAGTTTGCCTTGAAGGTGGATGTTTGCCACGCATATTTGAAGCCTAGTGGCCTTTCTCGATTTCAGAAATTATTTAGATTAAGGGATTTAGGGCGTCTTCTGGGTCTTCCGGAAAACGGTCAGATTTTCAAATTTACACGTACGGGCATCTAATTTTACGCTGTCGGAAGACGGTCAGAAATGGAGGATGGATCAACAAAGATGATTTGGAAGACAGTCAGAAAATATTTCTGGATCCGCCCCAGCTGCAGAGTGCCCCTTCTCTCCCTTCTCCGTTCCTCCATTAATGCTGAACGACTTTGCCCCCACCTCCCGCCCAAAGCCCTCATAAATTCCTAGGCTCGCCAGTAAAATCTCAGCTAAAACACTGTATTTACTTATAACGCGTCCACTCAGTTTGGTTAAGCCCCCTTTACACTGGACGGCATCCTTTCTGCGTCCCGAAGTACGGCCCCGTTTAAGAGTTACAAAAGGTACTTTACGTGCCGACAACTGGCCAAACTTCGAGCATTAATTCTGCAACTGAAGCGATGCTCGTGTCTCCTTTCTACGACCACATGCATCAATGCCAGTTTCATGGTCGCACACAGAAAGGACGCCGTCCAGTGTAAAGGGGATTTTACGCCCACAGATGCAACGCCTGTTGTCAAACACCCGTGGTCTTCCTCGTAGCTCGAAATAGACTTGAGACTGGTTGTTTAACGATTATTTGTTCAATTTCCCAATTTTAACTTTGATAAAAGAAAACGGCAGATAAATTACATCCAAGTACATAATTTCCATGTCTTAGATAAAACATTTATTGGTTCACCTTTATGTACGAGAAATATTGCTTTGTTAATCATTCACATTTTTTATTTCAAGAAATCATGTTCATTGTACGCTTTAGGATTTATAAAACATAAAATGAATTTTTATGTCGAAGTCTGCAATAATCCATGGCTTAATCTTTCAAGTACAAGACGCTTGCAAGGTGTGTTCTTGCTTAAACCCTTGCAAAAAAAAATCCATCTATTCCATCTATGAAACTGTTTTCCAGTTCGAAATTTATAATCTCATCCGCATTTTTTGCTTGACAATTCTCCATCTTGACTGTAAGAAAAAAAAAGAATCGTAATTCTCAACCAGTTTTTGGTACCGTATAGCTTGGAAAATAAAAGAGAAAGGTTTTGGGATTTCTAGAGATATTAATTCTTTGCTGTGTAAATAGCTGTGACATTTACACAATGTCACCCTGACATTAACATTGCCTGTACACACCGCCATTCTCATGCCCCCGCACATTAAAACCGAACCAATCTTTTATATTAAATTAATTTCTTTTAACTTTGAATATCATATTAATAAATATCATAACGCAAGAGGAATATTTGTCTTAAAAGTCAAATTGTTTCCTCAATTTGTTTCGTTTTATCATACAAGCATCGTATGACATTGTCAATTATGTATAATGCCTCTCAAAGCGTGTTGTGCCAAGCAAGCACCCCGCCACAGTTTCACAAAAAAAAAAAAAAAAAAAAAAACTTAAGTCAGTTCCCTGGCCTAGTTGACGAGGATTTCTATGGGGATGCTGTTACACTGCTCCTGATTGGGTACGATGTGTCCATGTGACCATGTAACCTAAGTAATTAAGTTCTTACCCTGGAAACCTGACTTAAGTTGTTTTTCTTTTTTTGTGTGAAACGGGGACCTGGTAAATACAGTGCCTAGCTAGATGTAGCAACTATCTCCTACGAACCTTTGGATTTTTATAACATAAAGTAATTAACATTTTAAATTAATTTACACAAAACACAATATAACGCATTCCCCAATAGTAAAAATGATAATCAAAGAATTAATCAGTTGATAAAACCGAAATCAAATAAAAGTAGATAATGACAGCAAATAAACAAATCTTTGTACGAACAAAACAACTTTTCTCAGTTGATAAATAATACATTTCAAACTAACTACCACTTACTAACTAACTTACTAACTAAAATAATCTATACATTGTTGCTTTTATGCAAATGTTACCATAATTTTTGTTAATGGCCGAATTAAAAGCACCAGTGGAAAACTTGTGTTGTGAAAAATAACATTTTGAACGGATAAAATTAACTCCATTAAACGAAATAAAATATCATTGCCTATAATCCAGGCACAGAGATTATGAGAAATTAATTCACTTCGCCTTGACCTCCTGTCTTCAATAATTTTGATCACGTTTCGCAGCCGAGTTTGACACGCAAACCATCCTCCATAGCTACAAAGATCTCTATGTGCACGATTTCACAAAAGTTATACCCCCATCAATGTTCACTAACTGTCGTCTGCTGAGATCAGTGAAAGTAGTGCACAATCTCGTGGCGGAGAGATACGTTGCTGCCTTGCAGTCCTGTGCGTAGGTGCATACAGCCTCGCACTCACGAGATGACGTCACAGTCTGCTCGGTGCCGGCCTCTCCATTGTACGTCTGGCCGGGGAGTCGTTCAGAGATTGTGCACGTAGATTCTGAAATACAACCAAAGATTATCAATATTTAAAAATAATAAACCTTATATAAAGAGAGTTAAATATGTCTAACCATAAAAACGCATCTTCCATACACGTATCAAACATGTATCTAAAATTTAATTAAACTTAAGTTTTGATTATCAAGCAGTAGATATTGCAAGTAAAACTTACCAGAACTTCATACCATATTATAATTCACACAGGTATCTATCAATTTACAAAAATATGACCCACCTGAAGATTTGGAGCATAGTTTTTGAGAAGTAGACACACCGAAGAACGGTTCTAGCGCAACCCCCTGCACGTCCTCGTAGATGGCGCAAACAGAGAAGCCGAACGTGTACGTTGCAGCCACGCACTCCGGTATTGAGAGACAAATGGCATTACACTGGGCTATGGAGGTGGCGGGACTGTACCGTGACGTCAGAGCTTTCGTGTACGCTTGCCCCGAGACCCGGTTCGTCATGATGCAGTGTTCTTCCGAAGCTAGGGAAATTATTGACAATATAAGTAAGCTTTTGAATACTTTTGATTGAATAATTTTATAATGTACAAAACACAGTTGGCAACGGTTAACTTCATTGAGCTGACAGAATTTATTCAAGTTAAGTAAAACAATTATTTGATCAAATGTAACATACAGTGCACATGTACCTGTACTAGTACTGATGCACTGTTTTTAAGGTACATGAAAACAACGCCTTTACAGATTAAATGGAAAGACTATACGCTGCGGACAACATTGTAAGACGATACAGTCAAGTACATGTACACAGTTTATGATGAACTATCACGGTACTGTCAAAAATCTGAATGTCAAAAAAAAAAAAATAATAATAATAAATAAATAAATAAATAAAATAAAATAAATTAATTAAAAAACTCTGAATGTGGAAGATACTTGTATCTTAACCCAGTGACCCTCAGTTGTAATCACTGACAGTTTGTGAATCGATATTAATTAGACTGACGCCTTACGACTTGCCTTGTCATGACTTTTCTGTCAGTTATTCAAAAGAGACTCAAGGGGTCCATATATACATGTATTTAGTATAAGCGTGTACATATTTTTTTCAGACGTTCAATGTAAGTGACGTAGTGAATTCGTGTGTTAAATACAGCAAATTTATGTTATCAATAATTCTACAAAACAGAAAATTACCACTCAGGCAGTCGTGCTAGTCATAAAGCTGCCAAAATAAAGAGTATTCTGTAAGCTATGTAAAACTCACCTCCAAGACAGTAAAACTCAAGAGCATCCTCAGCCTCGTTTTCGCACCTGTCCTTTGCATCCTCTCGCGAGATCTCGTAATCCGTGTTCACAGCCCTTGGTATGCCCTGGGAAAACCCGAAATTGTCTCCTATGGTGGACAAAAAGGAGGCAGTATTTGGGATGCTGCTGATTGGAATCAAGTTGCCAAGCCTAGAGTGAGTGGACCTATGGAGAAAAGTACGATGTTTACATTTGAGAGTTAAAGACCATGTTACATGTATAGAATCAATAGCGGCTTTAGGGGCGCCTTAAAAGGAAACCTAAGAATTGTATTGAAAAAGTGTTCTGCAATCATACCATCCGGCGTATTTGACAGCATTATGCACATTCTCCCTCTCTCTCTCTCTCTCTCTCTCTCTCTCTCAAAAATAACTTAAACTAGAAAAGCACTCCTAGAGCGCAGACCTCCGCCAAGGCAGCAAAGTCTTCACCCAATGCCGTTTCGCCCCTAAATTTTCATTCTATAATGATTTAGTTTTTTATTTTTGATTATTGATTGATTATTGATCCGGTTCACCACCAAAAACTAATAATCTGTTTCTTGGCCCACTTCTGACAGTTCCTGAAAATTTCATCAAAATCAGTACTTTTTGAGTTATGCTGATGACAGACAGACAGACAGACAGACAAACAAACGAGGTGGAAACATAACCTCCTTGGCGGAGGTAATAATCTAATAAACGTAAACTAAGACAGAATAAAGAAGCACCATTGTGTTAATCACTTGCCTGTGAATGCATCGGAGAGTCCGATTCGTGTTTGCCTCCTTTGCTGACACTTTAAGCGTCACGGTTATGTTTGCCCTCGGTTTATAGTGCGCTGTGACGTCACCAGGTACTATGACGTCACCAGCACATCTGAACTCTAGGCAGTGGAAATGAGATCTTGCTGCTCGGTCGGAGTCGCAGGTGGAGGTGCCAAAGTCTTCGGTATTGAACCCATTCTCGTTTAATTCACTACTAGCTATAACTGCTGCTTTAAATTCAATCTGAAAGATGAAAGAAACTAATACTGGTTAATATAATAGCCTCATGAAGAATGATAATAAATCACTAAGCACATTAAAGAATGAATGAATATTTTAAAAACCGCTTGAAACATTATTAATTAATCCATTGATTTACGAATTATAACAAATTGATTAATTATAAAACTATCAATAATACACTTTATTGTTATACCAAAAGCATTTTCTGCTCAAGCTGTAGCACTTATCCTGTAATTTTTTAACAGTTATGTTTTGCAGCTTTGTGCATGTATAAGAAATGACAAATCTTCCTTTCTTGTTTCTTGTGGTGTGTTTTCACTCATGCATTAGCAATTATTGGAGATGATAGAAAATTTTTGTCATAATATAATCACATCATAAATTAGCTGGGTAGTTTTATGACGTTTGTCACTTGAATAGCTTCACTCTGGGTATAAAAATGTATCATTTTTTCAACGGGTATGAGGTTACATGCCAGGGCTCCGTATCTCGAAAGAATCGGTTATGGAATCGAGACACTTGCACACGTGCGCAACATAGCGAACCTTTCGAGATACGGAGCCCAGATTTTATAATCCAAACAATTTTGTGTAACAGGCCAGCAGCCAGGTATTTCAAAGGGACGGGGTACTTTTTTTTTTTTTTTTTTTTTTTTTTTTGAAAAAGTGGACCTTTTACCACGAAACCGTCATGTACCTGGAACAATTTTCACGTAGAGCTGATCTTTTTTCGGCAAAATGTGCGATTCGGTCGCATCCCCGCACCCCACCTGGCTGATTGAATGCGTTATGTACCAAGTAATAATTCAAGATAATTCAACATAGGTGGATAAACAGAAAGCTTCAATATTATTTCTTCTCTTTCGTTTTTCGACCATTTTCATAAACTGTTCTGAGCTGAGAGAGTTGACATTTCCCCATTTAGTGGATATAAACTTTCATATTAGATACTTTTCTCATTTCCCTCTGTTTTTATTTCAATCTGAATAATAAATAAAATTTTATATAAATATATAATAATAATAATAATAATAATACATAAAAAAAACGTACCGGTCCCATAACTTTGACTCGGACGAAACAGGCAGCGTACCGGGCAGTCGTTCTCTCCGGCACTCTCCACTGGGCTTCATTCTTCCTATAAACACTGCATTCCCTTCTGACAGGGACATAGAATTTCAAGTGATCTTTACTCTCCGGGCTGTAGCATGACGGAAGATCTCGATAAAATGCCCGACTGGGTACATTTCGGGGAGATTCGTAATACACATCCGTATGGTTCACGATGACGTACTGGTTGTAGTCAGAGATGTCCGCCAGGAGTCGCTGGGGAGACCCTGCTGGCCCTTTGGCCTCCGAGAAGATGAAACCCTCGGCGTTGGGGCAGAAAGTTCTTAGGCATGCTTTTCCGTTTTGAATACATGTGCGACTGTAACCGATCCAGTTTCCGGTAGTGCTGCTTTTGGTCAGGATGTAGGCATTCAAACCAGAAACGGGACTCGTCTTGCTGACGTCATCGTAGGCGCCAACTTTCACGTGGCACTGAATGGTGTTGTTTTCTCTGATGTCTAAATTGTAATAATCGTACAACACTGGGGTAGGGATTGTCCCAGCGATGAAGGATCGCGGTTGTGTTTGAAGTAGCCTTCTACCTGTGCGTCTCAACCCTTCCTCTGTAACATCTTCCCGTTGGGAAAGGGGTCCCACCTCCACCCACGCTCCGGTATTTTTATCGAGACCCCATAATTTAACATCCGTGAGTTCATTGTTTTCCGACATAGCCTTGACCTTGTCGGGGTCAAACTGAAGCTGAATAGGTTTTGTCACGAACAATTGGTTTCTTCTTGTGTCCTCAAACCGCAGTGAAAATGTCCCAAAAGTTCTCAAGGGGTCGGTTTCCCCTTCTTCGCTCATCGTTACGAATTCTCCTGGGGACTCTGTGATTCCTTCGAGGTCTCTGGTGTCTTGAAATGACAAGAGAAGTCGAGCTTCTCGAGAAAATATTTTTCCGTTTTTGTCCACGACGGAGCCAGCGTCAACTTGCAGGGTCCCAACCGGAGACGAGTCCGAACCGATTATGTTGACACTGTTTGTTTTGTTGAGCGTCAGTACTACCGGATCAGGGTTTAAGGGTACCTGTATAGACTGATAGGCCGTTAAGCCGGATTGGTACTGTAAAACTTTAACCGTAGTTGACAGACGTCTGAAAGGGCCGTCCTTAATTTCAACTGCAAATCTCTCAACCTTTTCGGGAACTCTAAAGTGAAATTTTCCGTCGCTGGTTGTTTTGGCATACTGTTTCCCTTTGTAATAAATGGTCCCGTACTGTAAAGGGATAATTTCGTTGTTTTTCTTCCCGTAAATAATTCCACTTACAAATGCTTTTGTGACGTCATCGTAACAATTCACACATCCGCATGACGTAATTTTGTACATGACGTATTGTGTTCCGTCATTACACGTCACATTTATAGTTTCCCTTTCGTTTGGCTTACAACATGAAGACGAGGAGTTTTTACTACTGTTGCATGCAGGCGAGGGAGTTTCGGAAGAGAGGACGCATCTGTTGGCGGCACATTCTCCAATGTCTATCGTCGTGTCACGTGCTCCCGTGACGGAGTTGTTCACGTGACATCCAGGCAATAGATCCACCTTCTTTGACGTCAGTGATCTGGAGCAGGCGTCAAAATCATTCACTGAAAGTTGTGATGTAAAATGGTCATCTTTTTTTTTATCTCATTGTACAAAATATGAACTTTCAAAGTTACAATAATACTTATAATAATATCGAATATAAGCTAGATTAGTAAAGCAAACAAAAGATTAATTCTTTGCTGTGTGATTTATTCATATGTTAAAACATACAATATGATATAACAGTGACCTTAAAATAAGCCTGTTTCCATCCCGTTAAATCGTCTGTCAAAACACAATTATTTTATCTGACAGCAGCAATAACAGAAGTCAATTTAACCAACAGCAGTTATCATAAATTATCATATTGAATTAAATTTAAACCTGTAAAACCCTTTTATCACAAATATGGTAAACCTATTTTCTGGTTATAATAATAATAATAATAATAATGATAATAATAATAATAATAATAAACTCACCATATACGGTTAACTCAGCGGGTTTTGACATGGTCTTCCCTGACGGTGACACTGCCTGGCACTGGTACGATCCAGAATCCTGTTGAGTGACCTTGCCGAGGGTCAGAACATTTCCAGCCCCTTGTTGTGCATCTTCCAGCAATCTATTATCTTTGTACCTGTAAACATATACCAATACTGCGTTATTGTTAGGCCATTGAGATTTTTATGGAATAAGCCATTAAATTATTATTATTATTATTATTATTATTATTATTATTATTATTATACTCTATCTAACATTTCTGTATGAAATAGATTTTGTAACTTTACCTGAAGAAATGATGAAAGATTTACCATTCCCAGATCACAAACTATGGACAAAATCTACCAAACCGGGCTGATGCTAAACAAACATAGTATCTTTTATCTTTTACTTCTATATTCCCTTGGTAAATTTTTTTCTATATATTTGTATTATACATTTACAGAAACAGAACACAATCATGGTTAAGAAAGGAAATAATTTAATAACTAAGAAGGAATATCATGACAAAGGTCGAATTGCCTTCAATTTAGATCTATTTAAGATCGGAAATCGGTCAAAAGCATGTTGTCAGATCACCAAATAGATGGTGTATCTAGAGATGCAACTCGATTTTCCTCTTTTTCGTCGAGAACCCTCCTAATGTGAACGTGAAAATAATTCATTGTATTACAAGTTTCACGACTCACCACAGGTAATGCAGGTTTTCATCATGTCCTGTTGCGTTGCAACAAAATGTCACCGACTGGCCTACCAAAGCTGCCGTGCTATAGGGATGGTCTGTGAATTTGGGAGGCTCTGTAAGATACACGAAAATAGGGAATTAACAACGTGTAACAGGAAAACTAGTCAAATATTAAAGCTATTTTAAAGCTATTTCGATATAAGATTTAATGTATGCTATGCGTATTAGACATATATAAAAAGTAAAAATAATAATTACATGGGAGTTTCAAAAAAAAAAAAAATCCTTGCATATGTAAGATAAAAAAGAGGTGCATTAATTTATTTTTTCATTCACAAACGGCTAGGCAACATAATTACCAACTAGAGAAATGGTAATGCACAAATTGTATTGTATCGTCATTAGTATCGTCATATTGTACAAGGTCATGGCAATCTATGTACCAGTACAGAAATAAATTGAATTGAATTGAATTAATCTGTTAAACTGATGGCATTCAGCGAGAGTCCCCTGTAAGTTGGATCGATGCACGTTGAACGGTATTTCCATTGGGAATGAGCCCCAAATATCGACCAGGGCAGAATAATCAGATTATAATATGTATTTATGAATTATACTTCAATAAAAATCTGTCAAAAATATTTATGAAAAAAATTGACATAATGCCGAAAAACTTAAGACTAACTTATTACAATAGAAAATAACTTGTATAAAACAGAATAGCTTTTGTAGATCTCAGTTTCAGTAGATCTGGGACATTTTTTAAACTCAATTTGGTCGAAAATTGGTCTAAACTTTCGAGCCAATACAAATTCTAGTCTACTTTTAGGGAAAAAAAAAACCCTCTCAAACAGAAAATCTGTAGTTCCAATTTTTTGAGCTAGTTTCATCAAGGAGTCAACTGTCTCTCTAAGTAAAACTTATGTCAGTATTGAGACAAACTTGCATTTCTTATTAAGACCATTGTAATTAGTTTATTTAATTGAAATATTACCTATTTATCTTGAACCTAATAGTAGGGAATTTTACTCCTAAATGTTTAACTGGTTTTGAGTTTTTTTTTCTTTTTTTTTGTGTGTGATACAGCAACCTTTCTGTATTAAAAGACCTTGGTCTCACCTTTACGACTAAGAGACACGTTCAATCGCGCATGCGTGCTATTGACTTCTATGGCAACGTCACGTTTTTCAAAGAAGAATGGTGCTCTGATGACATAACTTATTCCTCTTGTACAGACATTCGGCACCGAAAATTCTCCCCACTGATTCGTCACGGTGATGGCCTCCCACTGCTTATCTTCGTGAAAAACTGCCGCAGCGTTCAGAGGTATGCCATTGGTAGTCGTCACGCGGCCGTACAATACGGAACCATTGCAAACGCATATTGAACAGTTCACCAATGTGGCACCGGCGGGACAGGGTTTATTGCAGTCTGAAACAAAATCGTATAGAAAACTACAAGAATATGGTAAACAAGACAACATTAAAATAACGATCAATTTAATTGATATAAAATGTACTGTTGATGTTGAAAATTGTGAAAAAGATGTCCGTAAGCTTTTCAAAATTTTGAAAAAATCTGTCTCCGTAAATGCACTTTTCCGTCAAATAAAAACAAAAATTCTACTATTGAACAAAGACCCAGCAAATAAAAAAAAAATTATATAAAAACACTAAATATAATCATATAAAAGATAAAGATATAAAAAAATGAAAATTTTTATAAAAAAGAAAAATATAAAACTGTCTGAGTAAATGCGCTTTTACAGCAAATCAAAATAAACATGCTATTATCGAACAAGGACCCAACAAAATAATAATAATAATAATAATAAAAACAAATATAAAAATACTAAATATAATCATACAAAAGATAGATATATAAAAAACAAATAAAAATAAAGATAAAAGAATGAAAAATTATATAAAAAGAAAAATATGAAACCGTCTGCGTAAATGCGCTTTGACGGCAAATCAAAACAAACATTCTATTATCAAACAAGGACCAAGCAAATAAAATAATAAATATATAATCATATAAAAGTTAAAAATATGAAAACAAATACATAAAATAGATAGAAAATAAAAAAAAAATAGAAAAAAGAAAAATAGAAAAGGTCTTATCGTACCCGGGCACGGCCAATCAGAACAATTGCGTCTTTCAAAGTCCGGTCCTGCACAATTCAAGCCGCCATTGCGCGGAGCGGGGTCGGAGCAGGTGCGTCGTCTGACTTGTATACCCTGGCCACACGTTGTTGAACAACCACCCCAGGGATCCCAGCGTGTCCACTGGCCGTGTATTGGTTCACCTGTACAGTTCAAAAACACAGTACTACTGATCAGTGCATAGAAAAAATATTTTTACAGTTATGAGTCTATTAAAATAAAAATATGACTATAGAAGTTTTTTTTGTACAGTAGAAATAAGCTGAAACGTTACCTGCCAATATACGCATATTTCCCTTGTTCCAAAAGGACTTCTACAATTCTTTTGAAATTACTTAGCTGATGGAATTTGCCAATAAATAAATAAATAAATAAATAAATAAATAAAAAGAAAAAACAATGATAATTCGTCTTACCACAAAAAAAAAAAAAAAAAGCTTCTATGCGTCAACAAGGAAAATTTAACAAAACTTATTTAAAAAAAAAACTATAATCACACGCCACTTCACAGATAACAATTCCCTTGTTCCTTTTAACAAAACAAATGTATATCGAAATCTCACAGTACTTAAATCAAAGAATTTAACAAACAGACAACGGTAGCTTCATTTAAAGCGTATTTTGGCCCTGAAAATAAACAAACCAACAAAACATAGACAGTACAACCAATCTGAAAAGAACTAACAAGAGAAAAGGTCAATAACCGAAAGACTCGGGGATAACACCTGTAAGCCTTACAGGGCAAGTTGGTGACACTTCGAACGCTTTTGAGTTACTGCACCGACCCACTGAGAACTCAAATAGCGTGCCTGACTACATCAACACCTAGGTCCAATCGCCTCGGAACAATTGCGACACAGTGACAGCACTGTGACAACACGGTGACAACACAGTTACAGCATGACAGTGCAACACAACATTGACTTGTCACAGCCACTGGCTAAAGGGGACATTTTTTATGTTGAAAACGCGCACTGGTTGACTTGCACCCTCTGTGGTGCTACTACAAAATGGTCTATGTGAATCGCAAGGTTAAAAAGGTCTTCTCTAGTTTTATTTATGTGTTTTATTGATAGGTAATTTATTTTAAATAACTTTTATGAATCTTAAATGTACTATAACAGGTTTTAGTCTCTCATAACCCATAGTAGAGTGAGTTTTATCTTTAAACGTGAGACTTAAATAAAATTATTATTATTATTATTATAACAATTATTATTACTGCAGAATGGTAAAGGCGTATCCAAGGGATGAGAATGGAAACTTTCATCTTGGTTAGATACATGTAGCAATAGGCAATAGGCCATTTGCATTTATAGGTTTTGACCGCACGCAATCTCTTCAACAGGAAGGACGTTGTAAGTACATTTTATCTGCTGTTTCTGAGATTATAAAAATACTAGCTAAATTTATACTGTGGTTGCACAGAGGTTGCCCTGTAAAACCGGTGTAACAGGAATGCTAGGAACCGTAGTCCGCGTCCCATTACTTTGTACAGGTGACTTTCGTCTCATATAGTAACTCCAATATTCCAACTAACCCTAATCTGTACTAATCATATGGAATCCCGAACTTCTATTCCTAGGACTTCCATTCCTGTTACACCGGAATATACAGTATATAGTCCATCAGAAGGCACCTCGTGCATAGCTAGTGAATAGCTAGGAAAATGTCTTTGGATATCTAAAGTGATATATTTTTCTGGTGACTCTGACAGACGTTAAAACACAAATAACACGCGTAATTGCCTAGTTACATTTGGTGCAAACATTTCGTGTACCACCTTACTGAAAACTACCCGCGCACGTGACTTGACTTTATTCCCAGTAGGTAAACGTGACACACTGACAGCTTCTTTTAGAAATGAATAATGGTAGGTGTTACAAAAGAAAGCTTTCTGTTCGCTACAGCTGTTATGCAATCTAAATTTTTCTTTTTAGGCAAGCAAACTAAAATGCGTTGAAACAAGCACTGTAAAAATATTTTGGTCACCTTGCAGTGAATTAGTTAATTGTAAGATTTTTTGTATTTTTTAAATATAATTTAATTGTAATACTATATATCTATCTTCACTGCTAACAAAGGCCCCAATCTTATGCAAGAGGTATACATTAACTGCAATTCATCTGAGTTGAATTTTACCACGTTTCATTTATAAAAAAAAAAAATTGATATGTGTTAGCTTGGTAATGTACAAATGGTTTAACGAATCTGTTGAATTCTGAAACGATCCCATGTCACAGGGAGCATACAGCCCAAGCGACATAGCAGCTTTGGAAGATATAATTCACAGTTATTAGCATAGCACTACCAAGAGCAGATATTTACTCCGTACTTCATTCTCCTTTGAGTATTTTTTTTTTCAAGGAGACAACAGGTACCATTTTTAAAGTTGTCTTTGGTATGACTCGGCGTGGGAAGCGGCCACACCACCACCACCTGCGCCAGAGGCGAGCAACTCTTTTTTAGAGATAGTCTACCCAGTCAGTTGATTTTGATATAATTTATGATGATGTAAATTGGCGTGTCAAAGTGTGCATTTAACTTAGAAAGAAAACACCATGAAAGTCTGTTTTGGTAGTTCATTTTTACAAATATATTTTTACAAATATATTTTCATTTTTAATAAAAGTAAGATGTGTAGAACATGTCAGACAACTTAACTATCAACCATAAAGTCTCTCTCTCTCTCTCTCCCTCTCTCTCTCTCTCTCTCATACTGAACCTCCTACCGGCATTTTGTTCAAACAATAACAAGTTGCGTGAGTAACAATGATAAAAAGACAGAATTGCGTAAACAAAGGATCACCTTGGTTGACCTTGAATATTTCCGGCTGTTCTTCTCGCTCAACTGGGATATTGTTCTCTAT
This sequence comes from Lingula anatina, assembly GCF_001039355.2. The sequence goes on from NW_019775795.1 coordinate 59,741, forward strand.
AAAATATAAAAACGAAAAGAGAACATATGGCAAACATAATTTGTTCATATATATGAACGGGGTCATTCCATGAGAAATATTGACTCCCTGAGTCACGGCAGTACTGGTGACGCACACATTTGATGCAATATTTGCTTTATAATGTCAATTATAATTTATTGAGCACAGAAATGGTTTTACATTTAAAGGCTCTCTAACTACTATATATATATATATATAGGAAAATAAAAAATTCGGACTTTCCCAAAATTTTGCTAATAAAACCGGTATAGCACCATCAAATATGGACAAAAAAAAATTGTTGAGGGCCATTCCGTGGTATTTGGTCCGCAGGCCAAAAAATTAAAAAAAGAATCCTACTTACAAAACTACTAATTTCTGAAACTAGGCACCACAAGACACCAGAATCCAAAAGAAAATTTAGGTTTTGATGATGAATTATGATTTTATTGACACTTTTATCTGGATAACTTATAAAACAGTGTTACGGAAGGTCATTTTTTAAATATATTTTTCATAATAGAGATAATTTTAAACAATAAAGGCTAAATACATTAAATATAACATTTCTTACATTTAGTCAAGTGCATTAAATTAAAAAAATATTTGATTATAAAATTATGAATTAATTAATATCAATTTGTACTTCCGAGATGATTTTGGTACCTTTTTTAAGTTTTTAAATAACTACAAAAGCTAAAAACTTATAACTTCATCTTCTCCTCAATCATGATATGGGTCAACAAAATACGAAAACATTTTTGCTTAGAACCACTCCAATAAGAAATTAAATCCAAAAACATGAGCATTAAACATGACACCTAGAACTGTAGAAGGACATGTGAGGCATTTTGATTGGACAATAAGAGGTCATGTGACCGATGAGCCCTAAACCCTTATGTCTTTCAAGATAATCTTTAACTTAAAATGCACAATTATTATATAAAGAAGCATTTTTAAACTGAGAAACATTTCATTTGAATGAATGATTCAGAAGTTATTATAATTAAGACAATTGATTATATTTATAATTAATGAATTTGGTAAGATTTTCTCTTAAATGTCCCAATATTATTTAAAGATGATCAGAGTAGATGAGAACTAATACCATAGTCAAAAATAGTAACATGTTTGAAGATGAAATATATTATCATGGAAAGACTTGTTTACCTTTGGCATCATTCATCAAACTTATGCTGGTCTGTATTCATAAAATATTATCATTAGCCTTGTTTTACATTTTATTTAGCAATGGACAAAACGTCCTTCCGAGACGCGTCCTTCCGAAACGCCTACTTGATTTTTTTATATGCAAAATTTTCAAATTAAATTTTTTTCAAAAAAAAAAAAAAAAAAAAATTATATTGACAAAGTGAAATAATCAAATATTCAAATTTTGATTCGATTTTGATTCGACTTTAAAAATATTTCAACAGACTGAGCAGATTTTTCTGTTGAAACTGAAAGTAAAACTTCCATGTCTGTTTCACGGCCTTCCGAGACGTTAACTATTTATTATAATTTTTCGTAACTATAATTTTTTTAGCCCAATTTTTCTTAAATATAACTTACATAAAGAGGAAAAAACATACAAAAAATGGGATTCTAACTTTTTTACTTTTAAAATATTTTCATTTGAATGTCAAATGTCCTTCCGTAATGGCAATAAATAAATAAATAAATAAATAAATAAATAAATAAATAAATAGATAAATACCACATAATGGCCTTTAATTAAAAGTCATATAACACATATCCAAATATATCAGTATATAATAGGTATGCAAATAATATACATGTGTCACTGACGCCACACATATTTTTCCTTTTTTCGTGGAATGCAATATACTGGTACGTGTTCTGTGTCAATAAGATATTCAATGGTTATTTCGGTAGGTTTCAAAAAAAAAAAAATAAATAAATAAATAAATAAAAATAAAAATAAAAATAAAAAATAAAAATAAATAAATAAAGAAAAGAAAAAAATACTGATACTATTCCATTGTCAATCATAAAAGTAGCATATTTATGCTTAAATGTTTATCCCTAAAACATTGTTGAAAAACAGTAAATAGACTTTTTCCAAGTTGAGAACAGTAAAAAAAATTGGAAAAAGATATATGGTGCGCGTTATTGAAAAAATAATTCTGAAAATGTCAACAAATGCTTTATTATCAAAAAGGTATACTCTATCTTAAAACGTTGCAATTTAACATCTTTTTCGAGTTCTACTCCTAAAAGTACCTACGTTTAACTGTCAACCCCTTCATTCTCTACAAGAACACAGGTATCTCTATTACACGAGCGGCGAGATTAAACTTTTAAAACCACCAAATCATCTTATTGAGATCTTAATAACGTGAATATTTTTGACAATGAGATATTGTCATCATTGCAGGAAAAAAGCTGAAATTTCCCGGAAAATAAGGACATCCCTTTTTCAAGGCCAGACGTTTTTCCTGAAAAATGATCATAATATTTCGAGATCCCCCCAGAAACAGTGCATTCCATTACTGTAATCAAAATAAAAAAATAAAAAAATAAATAAATCATTGATATTTGCCTACCTTGAAACTCAGTGTCAAGACCGGAAACCAACTTCTGCTGCGGGACTGTTGTCACGTGGTCTTTAAGATGGGGAGCAATGACGAATACCCCAACCAGAGACAGTATTAACCCCACAACTCCCAGCACGACCAAAATCGCTGCAATGACCCATTTCACCATCTTCTTCCTCCTCAGCTCTTCCGCCAAAGACGGAGGAAAGCTTTTCGGTAAAGGTTCGTAAACACTCTCAACGGACGGTACCTTGGGAATCGGAAGCGGAGGCACGTCCGGACGAATCTCCGAAGGTGTCACTTTTTCAAGTTCAATATCCACATGTTTCTCAGAGCGATCCTGCATTTCGCGATGGTCGGTAACATTCCGGTAATCTCCTGGCGGGATTGGTGTTCTCCGTACAGGAACCTCGCTGTTGTTGGTAATGGTGTCGTAAACATTTTCCCTATCCCCTACATAATCACAAGCTACGTCATAGGGAAAGGATTTCGGTGCCTCGTACAGCCCCAGATCATTGTCTGCCAAATCAGGGAAGTCATCCGTTACGTCAGAATCAAGGTCACCTTCTGTGGGGTCAAGGTCGTTTTCGTAGGGGTCAAGGGCAGACTTGGGAACCTGTTTGGTGGGTTTTGGGGGAGGAATTGGCACGTAGGCCTTGTTCACGAAGAACGCTCCTTTGCTCTGAGTCGCTGGCCTCGGATCCACTTTCGGTGATGGAACTGAAAGAATACAAGTAATAGTTTTAGACACGGCAGTTATCTTCTCCTAGAATAATCGCCATCAGTCGTTTTCACAGACTACGTCATTAGAATTTCGTGCATTGGTTGCAAATATCCATTGAAATATATTCACAGTTGCAGTTCTTACATTGATACCCAAAACTTCCGAAATGAAGAAAGTCGAACCACCTTTTAAGGAAGTGGCCATCTGCGCAGTTTACCCCTATTTAAATGCTTTATTCAGTTGCATATTTACATATATTCATTGTCAGCTGATCGGCTGCTTTATGTTTTCCATCTAAGTATATATTTTGTCAAACAAAAACGCCGAATCATGTTAAGTACATTATTTAGTATTCCGTTTATACCTATGACAATTCACGAGATGTTTTAACAAATAATTCACTTTTTATGAATGAAACAAGCCCACATCATTTAAAACATAAATTAATTTTGCTCTAAATGCACCAGATAAATAAATCAAATCACATGTGCTTAACATGCTAAACATGCATTATAAAATTATATTTTGCCATTTTTTACATAAATCAATTCAATGTATTTAAATATAAAAACATATGATCCTGTTTCTAAAATGTATGGATTATTTAGAAATATAACTTTTTGTTTATATTTCTATACATGATGCAACATACTCTGTTAAAATACATGTCTAATTCTGTCCTTTGAAAAAAATGATGTGAAAATTTCTGC
>NW_019775795.1:64008-93215 GCF_001039355.2 Lingula anatina
CCTCCTCAGCTCTTCCGCCAAAGACGGAGGAAAGCTTTTCGGTAAAGGTTCGTAAACACTCTCAACGGACGGTACCTTGGGAATCGGAAGCGGAGGCACGTCCGGACGAATCTCCGAAGGTGTCACTTTTTCAAGTTCAATATCCACATGTTTCTCAGAGCGATCCTGCATTTCGCGATGGTCGGTAACATTCCGGTAATCTCCTGGCGGGATTGGTGTTCTCCGTACAGGAACCTCGCTGTTGTTGGTAATGGTGTCGTAAACATTTTCCCTATCCCCTACATAATCACAAGCTACGTCATAGGGAAAGGATTTCGGTGCCTCGTACAGCCCCAGATCATTGTCTGCCGAATCAGGGAAGTCATCCGTTACGTCAGAATCAAGGTCACCTTCTGTGGGGTCAAGGTCGTTTTCGTAGGGGTCAAGGGCAGACTTGGGAACCTGTTTGGTGGGTTTTGGGGGAGGAATTGGCACGTAGGCCTTGTTCACGAAGAACGCTCCTTTGCTCTGAGTCGCTGGCCTCGGATCCACTTTCGGTGATGGAACTGAAAGAATACAAGTAATAGTTTTAGACACGGCAGTTATCTTCTCCTAGAATAATCGCCATCAGTCGTTTTCACAGACTACGTCATTAGAATTTCGTGCATTGGTTGCAAATATCCATTGAAATATATTCACAGTTGCAGTTCTTACATTGATACCCAAAACTTCCGAAATGAAGAAAGTCGAACCACCTTTTAAGGAAGTGGCCATCTGCGCAGTTTACCCCTATTTAAATGCTTTATTCAGTTGCATATTTACATATATTCATTGTCAGCTGATCGGCTGCTTTATGTTTTCCATCTAAGTATATATTTTGTCAAACAAAAACGCCGAATCATGTTAAGTACATTATTTAGTATTCCGTTTATACCTATGACAATTCACGAGATGTTTTAACAAATAATTCACTTTTTATGAATGAAACAAGCCCACATCATTTAAAACATAAATTAATTTTGCTCTAAATGCACCAGATAAATAAATCAAATCACATGTGCTTAACATGCTAAACATGCATTATAAAATTATATTTTGCCATTTTTTACATAAATCAATTCAATGTATTTAAATATAAAAACATATGATCCTGTTTCTAAAATGTATGGATTATTTAGAAATATAACTTTTTGTTTATATTTCTATACATGATGCAACATACTCTGTTAAAATACATGTCTAATTCTGTCCTTTGAAAAAAATGATGTGAAAATTTCTGCCTTTTCCAATGCAATTTTCATTTTTTTTTGTTCATACCTATTTTGCATTGTAAAACGGAGATTGTTGATTATACTAAATATGATTCAGTATAATATGTTAAAGAAAATATACCTTTACTTTGCATTTTGAGACATTATTTTGTTTATTTCTCTAAATATAAATCAACTAAATATCTTAAGGCGCATAAACCTTTATGTTCGTTGAACAAATATGCTTACATGTACCTATTTCGTCTTTTTTTTCAGTTTTTCTACACTCAAGATAAATTAGATTAGTTAAAGAACATTACATGTGCATGTATGCCCTTTATAATATGCTCTGAATATTATAAAATAAGCTTAAATTAATTTTCCTACAAGTATACATAAAGAAACTAAATATCTTAAAACATATTTACCTGTTTTCTGCTTGTACAATACCCCTAGACACTTTTTAAATGGAATTTTGACTATTTAAACTGTTAAAACCATAAGCCCTGAGAGAGAGAGAGAGAGAGAGAGAGAGAGAGAGAGCGTGGGTTATTTGTAGCATTAAATCATTAAATATTACTGTACCAAGTACTGAGTGCACCAGTTTACCCTTAAAAGTTACATATTACATGAAATACATCAATAAAAAACTAGGACAAATATGCTCTATTCACAGAAAACAGAGATAACCAAGTCAATGTAAGAAAATCTACATAAGTGTAATAATACTGAAATTGGAAATCATTTACCTCTAATTAACAGTGCAGTGTATTCCTCGTACGACTAAAAACGCCAAAAAGCAGAAGCAGAATGGAGCATGTAGACAACATGAAATCGCCTTGCGTACTTTTTTGCATGTGCCCCTTCCCTTGAAAATGACGACTACTCAAAACACAACATTTTACCTGTCATCATTCCATCGGACATGACAAATTCAACATCAAAAGAAGGAGGAAAAATATGATTCTTCCTGACCCTTTCGCTGCACTCACGCCATATGAAACAACCAACGAGGGAAGCATTTTTCAAAAAACGCCAGTCACCTGATGAATCGCTTTCCTAGTCTGTCTCCTCATGGGGGCAATATGAATATCACCAGTCAGTAAACATAAACAGGCCTAGACATTAATATATTATGTTTTACACCCTAAAAAGAATAAAGGACAGCTAGTCACCGACATAATACTCACGCACAGGACTGTTCACATAGATATTAGAAACACGCCGGCCGCAGCTAGCCAACTCCTCACTTTTCTTAAACGACATAAATTACGATTTTTTCCTCCAAATGTATCTTTTCCAACTGTGCATTTGTAGTTAGCACCGTTTTATCTTACATTTTCTTTTTTCACTCGCAAAGCATCAATCGCGCTGTCGCAGACGTTTAGCCGTTCATAACATCGCGTGAGAGACAATAGAGGCGGTCTATGTGTCGCATGCGCCTTGAATCCAGACTTTGGTGCCTTGTACTTCATCTGGTTTGTATTCTCTTGCTGCAATCTCGACGCTGCTGTTACATATTTATTCCCTTGTTGGCGCAAAGGGTCTTTGTATCTTGGTGCGTGTAAAATTGCACTTGGATTATCTGTTGATTTGTGCGTGGAGTTGTGAAATTTGTATCTTGAATGATATTTTTTCCAGTACTGGTAATCGTTAGTGCGAGTAGCTCCAGTCTGAAAAAGTAGTCCAAGAACAAGCACGAGATGCCCCTTTTCAAAATTTGAGGTCAAAAACATTAATAAATATGACATATAAATTAAGTGAAAAGGACATGTTCGTTTCAGACTTATGTAAAGCACAGTTGACGAGGCGTAGCGTGTCTCCATAAAATTTGTCGTGTCCTTCATTTCAAACAATTGCTTGTGAAAGGACTTTTTGGGGAGAAAAATTGAATTTGACACGAATATTGCCCAGCTCTCAACTTGCGTAATTTGAACACATTTCCAGGTCCCATATATTCATAATTCTGATGGATAATAAGAATATGAAGACATCAGAGAATATGATTATAAAAATGTCAATGAAAAAAAAAATAGATGTCTTTTTTCTCGCTGATCAGATAAATAAATGTTTAAGTAAAAACATTATTTCATAGTTATGAACATCTTATAATCCTTAAGTCTCTTTAGAAGTGCATGGCATGCCCCGAGATGAACAATAAACCAAACCTTTTTATTTCCCGTGGTGATGCCAAACAGGTCCATAGGATTAATAATATTTTTTCCTTTAGAATGTTAATCTTCTGGCATTGTGAAAATTGAGCAGGAGCGCGCACCCCACCACCATGTAGCACACCTACCGCATTGTCGTTTGCTCTGAATGTTACATAGATGTTAGGTGTGTTGGGCACCCGGATGAAGAGTTTTGTCACCTGTCAGTGACAAGTTTCTTAAACCCACTTTACACTGGACGGCATCCTTTGTGCGTCCTGGAGTACGGCCTCGTTTGAGATTAAAAAAAAATGCATGCCGACAACTGGCCGGTCATTGAGCATTCATTCTGCAACCCTGGGCGATGCTTGTGCCTCCTTTCTACATGTACGACCACAGCGATGCCAGTTTCATGGTCGCATAAATGATGCGCAGAAATGACCCCGTCCAGTGTAGAAGGAGTTTAAGCAACTTTTTTCACTGCCACGATTTCAGGGCGGCATTCATTTAATCTGTTGTAAAGCAAATGACTTACACTTTCGATAATAACAGATAACAATTAAAGCAGAATCAATTGTGTGAAGGGATAGGGAGTTATTTAGTGCAAGTTAAATTTCTTTAAGAGTCAACAAGTGTAGAGATTGTTCTCGAAGTAAGAAAGGGTGAAACATTTCAGTGATATAGTTTGATTTGATTGGGTAATTTTTCAATAGATTTGCACGTTTCTAACACGTGTAAAAATCATGCAAACTCGAGATGGACAAGGCTCAAGCATGAGTAATTCGAATAATACTTTAAATATTTTCAATTGAAAACAAGTCTCTCTGAAAGTAACTAATAAGGAAATATTGAATAGCTTTTTGTAACATGAGCATGGAAATTAAGAGTGTAAATAATGGTGAAATTGTGTGAAAGAGAGAGTCGGTGAATAAACGTTTGAAAGCTCCAGACTGTTGTCGTCATTCCTCACTATAACAGATCTTTTGTAAGGTAATCTGTCTCCAGCATTTGGTGAAATACACTCCCGTAGTTAAGTGCTTGGGTAATGACAAACAAGGAATTTTCTTCGTCTTATAAATAAAATTACTTATACCTTTAAGAATAATCGTCAAGCAGAGTTAAAATGTGCCACCCCCCTCTTCTATGCACTTTCTAATGATACCGTGTATAATAAGAATGGATTTCATGTTGCATGACGTTACTGAATTAGGTAATCGCTGGAATTGTAAAACAATGATATATAATTTAGTCAGATAAAATATAACATTTATAGTTGCCAGTGTCCTAAATGTAAATGCACAAGGCACTAAAAGGGATTCAGAGGTCACGGCACCTTTTATCAGATGCTGTACATGTCTACATTTAATAATAACACTTTTAATTATTCGCCAATGTACCAAATCGTTCATGTGCATTCATCGTGCGGGATTGAATTGAAAATCAACGATAATGTCTATTTAGGATTAATTTGTCAGGCACTGTGCCATTTTAGAATAAGACCTAATGTACAAATAATAATAATATAATAAAATAATATTAATAATAATAAAATAACGAAAAATTCTCTAGGAGGTAATACCTTTGCAAGATCTGTTCATTTCTTGTTTTTTTTTAGCTAAGCATGAATTAATAATTCTCATTCAACCTTATTCAATTAAGGAACCAAGGGCTTATCAACCGAGATGATGATAGATAATTCTATAATGATATAATATCTTAATCTAGCGTGGAAGTAATTTAGAAATAATGACCCGGATCAGGATTGGAAAATAATATCCACTGTATTGAAACCCCGGAAAGGAAATGTCATAAATGACACCAGTTTCACAACTATAATTAGATTTACAATTTTCTCATTTGGTAACGGTCAAAGACAACGGAATGTTATTATGTAATAACAGCCCCGTATGTGACATCATATGATAATTAATCAAACGATTAATTCTGTCACCCTGGCCTCTGACGGCTAAACATGAAACATATGAACAGACATGATTATATAAAAAGAGTGAGCAGCCAATTTTCTAAACCATTGATGATATCGTAATTATGAGGTTACCGATAACTGGAATTTTTAATTTGGCGTTGGAAATGTGCTCACAAAAGCGTCCACATCTCTTTCCTCTGACGTATGACGGAAAGTCGACAAGTCCGCAAACCAAAGCCGTGAGCACTGCTCACGCGCCGTATATAAGGTTCAAGCTTTTCGCCCTCCGGCAATCGCTCGTAGAATTTCCCCCGGGCTCAACCTATGCGCTGCTTACATTTTGTGGACACCTAGACGAGAAACTGTTAACTGTTGAATTATTGTCTCGCTACCAGTCGAAACTGTGGATTGATTTTAATTATATTTACCATTCTCAGACGATTGATCGCAGTGTCAAGCAATGTACTTGATGTTTTTCATCATCGCGATGGCACTTGTGAGTGCTACATCAGCTTGCAGCTGTTGGATAGATTATCCTCCCATACCAGGGAAACCGATTTCTCCGTACGGACCAAACGGGGACAGGTATTGCAAAGGGAATTACGACTTTGGTGAGTTGATTGCAGCTTTTACTGTTTATTTCACTGTATTTCAGGCCTAAAGGCCAAGAGTACATTAATTGAGTTCTATTTATAATAATACTGAGTTGACTACACTGGAATATATATCATAAACGACACAAATCACTTATCTAAAAAAATCTCTTAATTTCTCAGCATGATATATGAAGGCCGCATGTCTTTTTATAAAGTCAACATTATGTGATGACATAGCAGTCGCTAGTGACAATGTTGTAATCTCGGGAGTATAGCGTTCCCTCAGACCGTTATATAAACTACATGACATTAACACGTGTTCCTCATTCTCGATAATTGTTATGCCATCAGAAAGGCATGCAGCACATACTCTATTTTCCTCATCTACACTAGCATACCGACCCTTCTCAACCTGTAAATTGTGGTTTGATATTCTGAACTTGCAATAGGCCCTTCTATGCTCTGCTATGGACACAAAAGATAAGTATTCCTCAAATACCAAATATCCTTAGCTTGCCTGATTCGCGTACTGAGGAATACCAATTCTGCCTGCTTATATCCATTAATCGTTGTCTAAACTGTTTTGTAAAAAGTTCCACAATTCCACATCCTTGGTTTTCCCATACTACTCCAAATCCATATGAATATAAAAGATGCTTGATGTTACTCGCCCATGTTTGCCTTCCACTACTATCTAACTGTAACTTGTATCTTTTACTATAACCTTTCTGTTGTAAAGATGGCATTAAAACGTGATGACGTTAAAAATACATGGTCACGAAGAGATTTCGCAAATTTTAGTCATGGTTGTCGGTTTTAAATTTTGAAATACTTTCTTCTTGTGTACATTTAAATTTCTTGTTTGTTAACAGTTCCGTGCTTATTTTACTTTTTTTTTTTTTTTATTCGCCCGCAATAAATAAGAACTAACAAGTCACAAAACAACCCACGATTTAGAAAGATGGTCAACAAAATCATGGACCTAATGAGAGATTTATCAGGTCCATGACAAAATTGAATAAGATTGCTTAAATCTATTTATTTCCAGTTATCAAAGGTTATGTAGTAAACTCCAAAGAACATGTGAAGTATACGGAGTTCTCCGGCGCGGATGATGAGGTGTCGTTCCGTCTTCCGGCGCCCGGATCCTACTTGGAATACGACGTCCACGTTCACAAAGTGTACAAGGTACAGTAATAGATGTTCTTTTTTGTTCTTTTTCTTTTCAGCTTTATACCATTTTTAAAATTAAGTCAAAGGTGTTATTTTTCTGGAAATTAAAACAATTTTCTCGTTATCACAAAGGTTGGTTTTCTATTAGGGCAAAATGTTAGTTTATACTACCCTCTACCAGGGCCACAGATTGACTTTTCACAGAATATTCACAGATGTCTTTAGATAAATAGCCGGACATTTTACTATCTTTTCCCATTTTCCCCTATATAATCTGCCACTCTGCTAGAGGGTAATTTTATACAGTGTAGCCGGTACACTCTACAACCAAGTTACACAGTCTATACCAGGTTTCCATGATTATACCTGGTCCTGTATTTAGGACATGTGCTTGAAATTTCCTATTTCAAACCTCTTTAATCCTGAAACGATGTCACCTTCCCGTTATGGAGGGAGAAAAAGAAAACTATTGTGCATTTTTTCCCTATCATTTTCTAGGCTTCCCCACTGTTCCCCACGGAACAGTTTGTGCAGATAGTCAGCCCAGTGACCGGAATGTCCTGCGACTTTGAATTAGGGACAGATGTAGAATACCTGTTAAGAGGTATGCAGAAAAAACTCACTCTTTCGACCCTTGCTCTGCTTTCTTACTTGTTTTTTTTTCTTCCCTGTTCTCTTCTGTGAGAGTATCTATTTCTATATATTTCTTCTATATCTGCTACTGCGCTTTTTTTTGGCTCTCGTTCTCGCTTTCTCTCATCCATGACGCGCATGCGCAAATACACAGACACGTGGACATCTCTCACGCACTTACAAAACTCAAACAAAACTTACAGATAAGTTCCAATATGTTTTTTTTTTTTCAAAATAAAAAGAAAAAAGAAAGAAAAAAAAGAAAAAAAAGCAAGGGAAAGTTTGAAAAAAAAAAGAAAAAAATGAGAAGAAAAAAGAAATCGTATGATAAAAAACATACTGAAAGCAATCTCGCTTCATTTTTTCCTAGGGACTATATCCACCAAGGGTGATAAAGTTCAGTTGAACTTGGCCGGGTTCTGCGACTACGGAGGGGTGTTCAGCAGCCAGGACAAACAGATGAAATATCTAGAAGACATTGGCTGTCAGCAGAATATCATTCCCCCTTTGAACAAGTGAACCTGTCAAACCTCCTTTACACTGGACGGCGTCCTTTCTGCGTCCTTTGTGCCACCATGAAAACTGGCATCGCTGTGGGCCGTAGAAAGGAGACACAAGCGTCGCTGTGAATTCTTGAAATGATCGACCAGTTTTCGGCACGTGAAGCATTGTTTTTTTTTCACTCCCAAACGGGGCAGTGCTATGGGACACAGAAAGGACGCCGTTTATTCTAAAGGGGGCTGTAGTGACAGTACTCGTATAAGTACTGTCAGCTTCATGTCAGCTTCATAAAAGAGACATTTATTCTTATAACAACGTGGCAACGGGTGGGTGCGTTGGGTGCGAAAAAAGCCCCTTTTATAGATGGAAAATGTCCACTTTTGCAACTCAGTATTTGTTTATGGATAATTATGCTTCCAAATAAAAGCAGAATGCAGAAGTGGGAATGATGAGATTTGACTAGGTTTATTTCATCTATTTGTTCCTATCTAACATAATCACCTCCACGTATTTTATAATCGTTTAAAAGAAAAATTAGAAAAAAGTATTTAAAGTGAGGACATGAAAGACGCTTAATACTGAACTTGGTAGAAAGGCATAAAGTTTTACTGTCCAAGCTAATTGTTTTTTTTTCCACGCGGAATGCGATAGATGTGACCAGAAAACCTAACACAATCTCTGAACACTGAAGTCTTTTGACAGAATCGTGGCTCTAAGGGTGAAAGGGGGTGGGGCAGCTTGGACTATTCTCCGGCAGTGACACAACATCGCCTGTGTCATATCAAGATTAATATGACCGATGACATGTCAAGATATTTTGCGTGAGTAATAAGCTTTTTTCTATGTGTTTGTGTCACACATTTTTCACTTCACTTCGCTTTGAAGGACCGTTTGAAGATCTGATCATTTGTTCACAAATCGTTCACACTTCATTTTTTCAAATAGCATCAATTTTGTCTCAGACATCTTCCAAATCCATTATTAATGAAGGCCATCGGCGCTGTTGGTGCGGAGAGCCGGTGAGCGATCCCTTGATTCAACCAAAAGATGTCCTTTAAAATTGTAAAGTTATGGGGTATTTTGAGTTTGGATTACGTAAGAATAAAGACAAGTGAATCCTGAAAATAAAACGGTTGTCAGAAAATACGGTTTTTCGATTTTATTTTTGATTTTGATTTTTTGCAAATATTCCCCGAACGGACTACATACACTTGACTCTGTAATAAATACCGTTTAATTTTTTCTCGCTTTTTTATTTGATCTTGTCATTAAAGTGCACGAAAACAGTACATGGTATAGACACGATCAAAACCACGAGCACAGGCGCTTACATGTGTAATGTCACTTTCGTATGCTAGGAGAACAAACGCTTGAAAACACGTCTTATATATTTTTATATATTGCACAGGCGTTCTTAACAATCTTATTTACCGAATTATTCTGAGACTGTCGTTTTGATACTGTTCTTCGTGTATTAATAGGAAATAAATATGTAGGGTTGAGGGAATATGAAAGTAATTGAAACTGCAATCAAAAAAGTTCACTCCTTTCAGACCTGTATAATAAGCTCTTATTTTCGACAAAGAGTGAGACATACGGCAATACCTAATTGTAAACACCCTTTGTTGTTGCAGAATTCTAAACACACGCGCACTTCAACAATACACAATGTAGGTCATTGTAAGCTAATACTAATTCTGCATTACACCAGAACTTCCTCCACCGAAGCGTATTATTTCATATCCATTTAAATAATTAACCCCCTGACTAACCTGATTGTGAAACGGCATTTCCCATACATAATTTACTGTCGATATTATATAAGGAACCCACAGCTTGGTACCTGGAGTTCCGCTAGTTTCTATAGTTTTGAAGTATAATCGATATGATTGTGGTTTACAGTATGCTGTTGGTATGCACCAGCAGCTTTAAATATAGGGGCGGCTGGCTTACACAGAGAGAAATAAAAATTTCTGAGAGGCATTTCACGTTATTCTGATATGAAATAGGGTACTTGAGTACTGGGCATGTTAGGGACGCGGCTAATTTCCGCCAACCTTTTCTTTCAGTAGCATTGCAACTACTATATCGGTGTTGCGACGTCACAATGACGTCTAATGACGTCGCAGTGTCGCTGTGTGCTCGCTGCAGCAGGATGCGATCCTCATACGATTCCGTTATATTTGATGTCAGAATATAGTGTTTCGCACTTACATTGTTCGTCAAACAATGTAGACACTTTTTAAGGAATATACCATTTGTAATCTTCAACATATTTACCACCATTGAGGATATCGCACCTTATTTTCTTATTTGTATTTTTTTTTCGCGGGGGGGGGGGGGGGACGGGGGCGTAGGGAAGGACAAAAGCAATTGTTAAATGAAAAGGCTGGTGAAAGGGTATGAGCCTACCCAGGCCCCCCACCCCCACCCGTCCACCTCCGCCTCCCATCTAAAGCAGATGGTAAACGTTCGTGTAGGTGTAGCGCATCAGGTGTGACAGGAATAGTAGCCCGCTCTAGGAACCGTAATCCGTTCCCCATTACCTTGTACCGGTGACATTCGCGCCATATATTAAACCCAATATTCCGAATAACCCTAACCTGTACTATAATCATATAGAACCCCGGACTTCCATTCCTAGGACTACCATTCCTGTCACACCAGTTAGCATTCGTTTGAACGTCGCAAGCCCGGTTCTAATTCGACCATTTTTTTACTGGCCTAGACCATAATCAAATTCTGATCTGACTTAATTAGTTTTCAGATTTCTAATTACGATTCTGGTCAGCGCTGAATTTAACTGGATTTTGATTTGACTGCAATATGCATTTAAATGAAACTGAAGATCAAGAAAACTTGATCACGGAAAAAATATACGACGGTTTCCCCGAGCAGGATATAAGAATTGTTAGTACGGCGTCAGCCATGTCCAAACCTATCAAGATTACCCCTTCAAAGTTGAATGTAAAATTAAAGGCAAAGCGCAGTGGGGAATAAAAAATCACGTTCTATTTTTCTTGATTAGACATAGTGGGTCTTCATTGAAAACTTGGATACAAGTATTGCGAACGCATTCAAATATTTTACTTAAAAAAACATGGTGTACGTGTCTTCGATCTTTCGATCTTTCGTGTTAGTTGTTTTTTTTTTCAGTAAAAAAAGCAAAGAAATCTGCGAAAAGTCTGTTGTACTTAGACGTGAAATTGAATTAAGAAGAGTGACTTAATCACAGCAGTGAAACGCTGATTTCCCCGAGCGCTCAGTTTACAGAGAATTAATCGTTGTTCCTGTCTCATTCCAGGGTTAAAACACCTGGGTTTTTAGTATGTATTTGTGTTCAGGGACAGCTTTAAGGATAACCCACCCCATGCCCTCTTTTCTTATCCTAAAAATAATAAATAAATAAATAAATAAATAAATAAATAAATAAATAAATAAATAAATAAATAAATAAATAAAAATTCGGACTCAGCCCTGTATTTGTACACAAGGGAGGGGGAATTCTGAGTCGCAAAAAAGAAAAAAAAATAGATTAAAGCCCCGTATCACAGGGCTTCCGACCGCTTGGAGCACACATTTTTGCCCATTTGTACTCCTTTCAAAGTTGGGGTGTTGACAATATTCCACAGTCAACATCAAACCCATACATTCTTACAGTATGGTAAACTTCGAATATTGCATCCTATTGTTTTGATTCAAATTAGTGAGAGTGAGGCAAAATTCGTTCTCTGAACAATTGCATTACACGTGTACCAAGGGTTTTAGGCAAATTTCAACTAACCTTATCCCAACTAAAATAAATAAATAGATAGATAAATAAATAAATAAAGAATCATTGACAGTAGAGGAGGGGAAATTCCTTTTAGATATCCTGAAGGCAATGAACTTGTTAAATGAACTTGATATATATAAGCTACTGTATCTCTCCCTTTTCTGTTTTCATTGCTTCTTCTGAAAGAAGTTTTTCTGCTGGTGTGTATATATATACTGCATTTAATATGCTTTATATTTAAAGAATATGTTGTCAAATTTGTTAACATACGCATGTTTGTAAAAATATATGTCATAGCCGGATCAAATAAAATTGAGAGAGAGAGAGAGAGAGAGAGAGAGAGAGAGAGAGAGAGAGAGAGAGGGTGGATTTAAAACGGACAGAAATATTCCGGGGAAAATCATGAACATGAATATAAAGAAAAAAAAAGAGTAAAATATCAACAACGTGGTAAATATAGCCCACCCCTATACGCGTCACCCCGACTCAATCAGCCCCTGCAAAAATAATAACTCAAGCTTCGAGTAGATTACACCATTACAGACTGGTCGAGGCTTCGCCGCACGCCTAACAGAGAAATCGATAACATGTTCATATATCCATCCATTCCCACAAGTTAAGTAGGCGACCCGTATTGCCTGCGCAAGCTGGGTTGAAATCTGTCCATTTTAGCGCATCGTTGTTTGAAAGCTACTGCAGCACTATAGCACTAGTATTGGCCTACACTTAATACACCGTGTATCATTTCTAGAGAACGCTATGCAGGTGATTAACTAGACGGCTGCAGCGTGTTGTTTCTGTATTATCTCGCAAGCGTGGACCTCAAATGGATACTCTGGCCTTGATGGTATAATAGGTGACTTTATTTTGGTTTGGAGGATGTACAAGAGGGAAGAAATAACCCTTGGATCCGCGTGTGCGTAGGGTTTAAGAGGCCATCGTATCGGACTCACGTTTGGCGTGTCGTACGTGTGTGTGTGTGTGTGTGTACGTACTTGGAGCGCCCTGCCAGCTGTACACATAACACGGACAAAGGACGAGAGAGATTATATTCACGATTATTTATCTACGGTGTGATTCTACGGTAGAAACTAGGAATACCAAGCAGCGCGTGGACGGACTCGTACGCGGGGATTTATGTTCAGCTGCGGTGAAGGATCCATTCCGAGGAATGGGAGTGTACTAAAAATAGGCCCCACCGGTCTACCTTATGGCAGCCATCTGTCATTTACACTCCCGGTGTAGACCTAATCATCAAACAGACGTCTTCCGAAGGCAGCAGACGACACTGGAACGCTTCGCGATGTGTAGCAGACGACACCCCGCTAGGTGAGGCTTAATCACAGGAAATTTCATTGAAACGTTAACCGTATATATCGCCAGCTTAGCACATGTAATTATTGAGTTGTACCGGGCGCATGGACACAAAGAGCTACAGTATTGGCTCTGTACACATAAACCAAGGAGCGCTACCGATTTCATAAAGGAGGGCATTATTCCAGGAAATTTCATAGAAGCGATAACCATATTTTGTCTACTGTCAGCTATTATTGAATTTCCCCCAACTCGCCAGCCGAGGAGAGTATACTGCGGTCTATGTGTATTTCCAAGGAATACGGGCTCGGTTAGATCATGGGTATAAATTCCGAGAAATACCACAAAAGAGATACCCTCATCACGTCTTCCATGCCATTCCATTGAGTCGCCTTCATCACCAATATAGCACAGTATAATATTGTAGTTTGTGTGCACGGAAATAGCGTTATCGGACGTAAAGGGTAAAACAGCTAAAGCGGCTATAGCTGCTCACACTACAAGGTCGATACGCCAATTTGTAATATTTTATATGAAAATATTAGCTGCCTCGATGAAGGGAATCCTCGTGCTATTCTGATAGGTCGGCTACCGGAAAAACCTCTCGCTTCTCAGTGCGTTCATGTGATTCATCTCTAACCTATGATCTCCGAATTACAGGTGATTAAAAAAAAAAAAAAGAAAATATCGATGCGAAAATGATTAAATAGGGTCTATGTCTAACGTGTTATTGCTGCATGGAGGCATTTTGCTAAATCAAGTATGCAAATGTAATGATCTATTTTTAGCCGTAACCTCACTGAAGCAAGTTGAAATAACCATCAACAGAAGCAGACGATTAGTGTGAGAAAGAATAGAGGAAAGTGCGTCTGCTTCGGTGTTAGAAGCAAGCTGGGATACTCCTGTAAATACATAACCTGCTATTCAAAAACATCATCGTCTGTCAATTCAAGACGAAACCACAGCAGACGATATAAGTACGACACAAAGGAAGCGACTATCGTCTGCTCAAAAAATGAATTCAAGCCAGAAGGAGCAGGTGTAGTTTGGAAAGAAAGGCACTTCTGGTTGATTCAAGTTGTCGTCTGCGCGAGGTAGATAAGACAAAGGTCACATGGTGCGAATTTAGGATGTCCATGTTCACAGAATGAAGAAACAAAACGTAAGGACGTTAAGTTTAATCGTGTGCACGTTCACGTATTTACTCGTCGGAGCGGCTGTATTCGACGCTCTCGAATCCGACGAGGAGAAAAGGGAGAAATCCCGACTGGAAAATGAGGAGGAGGCCATCAAAAAGAAATACAACATTACGGAACAAGATTTTGAAATTTTACGGAAAAATGTACGACGGTCGATCCCGCACAAGGCTGGAATACAGTGGAAATTTGCCGGGGCTTTTTACTTCGCAACTACCGTTATAACCACAATCGGTAAGTGCATATTTATATTACACTCATTTTCTTTGACGTCTAGTCAACAATCTTAGGGAGCTTAGAGCCCTGACATAAGCGAGCGCATTGTATCGAAGACCCTTGACTCTGTTTAGGGCTTAGGTTCTGTTATCCAACTTTACTCATGTATAAACGGCCGCTGGGATTAAGCATGCTTCTCTTTGCTCCAACGGGCGTGCTATATCCTGCACTAGTATTTAATATTAACCGATGATGCGAAGAAGTACAATAATACAGGAAGGATATTTTAGCACGAGCTTTGAGTTATGCCTGGATCATATATCGGCTTATGTAGATACAGTCGGTGTTCAGATATAGATAGATATGGGGTTGGTATGAGTATTTGTATGGAAGATACCGTATTTCTCTTTCGCTTGATTAATCGCCTGGTATTATTGGGTTATGGACTAGAAATATACATCTGTTTTTGCATAGACGAAATGCATGCTCGGGGTGTCGATGAACTTGAGGGATTATTTAGCTCGAGTGGGGAATGTTTCTGAGTCTCTCTCTCTCTCTCTTTCTCTCTCTCTTTCTCTCTCGTTCGAGTGAAGAATATAGTTAAGCCTCTCTCTCTCTCTCTCTCTCTCTCAGTGTAAAGTACGTACTACAAGTAACTGATTACTTGTAACATTACCACAGTGTACCACTGCCTTGCGTCACAAGTCCGTCAGCGTAGGCGTATAGTGGACTTATTACTGGCTTTTCATCTTCTCTCCGACAAGATATTGATCTATTATAAGAAATGCACTCCATATGAGTACATGTACGTACGCACAAGAAACACGCCTGCACGTGCAAAAACACGCGCATAAACACGCATTGTTTTAATCTCCTGTGCGTTAGCGTAATAATTATATCGACTCGTAAGATGGTTCATCAACAGTTGCACCCTTTTTTTTGGCGAGGTTGCAAGGATTCAAAACACACACACACACTCTCTCTCTCTCTCTCTCTCTCTCTCTCTCACACACACACACACACACACACACACACACACCCACATACACACACACACACACACACACACGCACACGCATATACACACACGCACATATACAGGCAACAAACGCGCTCGCACATACACATGCAGAAACACACCTGCACACACACACACACACACACACACACACACACACACAAACATCAACACGACCACGCAAGCAAACGTTTGTCATAGATATCGAAAGCAAACAGACCCGGCTTGTATTGTTGTATCTTCAGCCGTCCTGTTACATTTAATTAGAGAGGGCAAATAACAGTAGAATAGTCCCATTATCCTCTGAACTCGCTCGACCTAAACACCTTGCAATAGATCGAATACTACAAGTCATTATCGTCTGAATAATTTATACGCATCGCAATTACTTGTATACTAACATTATTGACATTGTTGTGCTACACGTGTGCGATTTGCAGCGGATTACATCTTTGTTTCATTTTTATCGTTACCTGTGGCTTGTTTCTGATTATTATGGGTTTTTTACTCGTTGATGCTATCATTATTATTATTATTATTATTATTGATGCAGTTGTCTTCCTTTTGATAACCTTGACATCATTCTAAAATTGCGAAAAAGAGCCTCATTCCGAAGTTATGAATTAATAATGCAATTTATTAATCGGGAAATGCACTTTCCGGCCACTGATAATTGTAATTAGTCTTGGATGCTTGGAGACTATAACTGAGTCATCCATTTATCTGGAACGCTTAGATTAGAAATAAGTTGGAATGACGTATTTTGCCAAATTTGGGATCAACTTGTCTCTCTTTAGATGATCAAAATAGCGGTCTTTTCGTTCATATGTGCATGCATATGGTTTACGTCTTGTTTGTAAGCTACCCCCCATTCCCACCTCTTTTATGTGGTGGGTGTGGTCGCCTCTCTCCCCTTGCGAAGAATCGTTCACTTACGGTTCTCAACCTATTCTATAATAGGTGGTTTTTTTTTTACAGTTTTAATGTTGTTCTGTAATGAATGTAACAGTTTGAGAACTGTTTTTGGGAAGTCCTTTAGAATGTCTTAGAACAGATAAAGAACATTCTTCATTAAATAAGAAAAAAAAACATTATATTCTAGGACAGATTGAGAACAATAAGTGAGCATTAAATGAGACAAATTTTCGCAGGGGTCACAACTGACTTGTGGAATATTAATGACATTTAAGCACCTGACGTTTAAGTCTTTATATAAAACCCTTCAAATGAGCCCCAGATTAATATTTCCAAAATCGAAAACACGTCACCTGACGAAGGTGACATTGGAGTATCACATAATACTTGGTACCTTACCGTTTTCGTTTTAACATTCCTGTAAGCATAACAAAAACATTAAGTAACAATATACCGCCTTGGTGCTCTAAATCGTCATAGGGGACCGTGTTTTTAAGAATCACGCCCACCGACGGTATAATGAAAGTAATTTTGAATAATAACAAGACCTTGTAATGATGCAGAGAGTAATTTCGGCCGCAACAATAGTAATGAAATGGAAATATAACAGCGGATACATTTGAAGCTTTTGATATGTGTAGATGGAATGAAAATAAAAATATGCTCTGAGTAAATCATGGACCGTTCCTTGTTGGATCGGCGATGTCAGGGGTGAAATATGGTATGATTTGAAAACAGCGAAACAGTAAAAGATATGTATTGGGAAGTTAAGGGATGACTCTATTAAATATTCTAGGTCTCAGTTTCACTGTTAACATGGTGTAGGTTTGACAAATGATCATTGCTTTTTATACGATAATAGGCGATCACGATTTAACACTAAGATATGAAGGCAGAGAAATGGAAAATTTCTTGGTGTTTGGTGTTTCCTTCCTATCGTTTCGCTAGGTAACACCCCCCCTTTTTTTGAGGGGGGGGGGGAGCTATGTTTTCCCACCGACTTAGCCGTTGAAGGCGCAGTTCACATAATCATAAAGTGACCATGCATTTTCTTTGTTCATATGTGTACTTCAATCGCTCATTATCACGAAAAATATATAAATCAATAAATAAACCGATGTGCTTGTAAACGCGAAGAGAAAATACACTTTAAATACACTTGTGAATCTATTATCTGCTCCAAAAAAGCAGAAAGGAAGTTTAATCGCGCGTGTAGTAGCTGAATTGTAAAACACTTAAGGGGCGGACTGTCTTCTAGAATAATGACGACCACCTACGTGATGCGATGTTGTGGTTCTTTACTAGAGGCAAAATTCCATCAGGTTTAAGCTGTGAAGTTTTGAAAAGGAAAACGAGACGCGAGTGTAAGGAGTAATTGGGTGTGAAGCTTTAAGCTGACACCCTACTAGGAGGCATTTTACAAGAGTCATGTTGTGTGTTTTTTAAAGGGGTTTACACACGCCACATTTAGATATAGCCTTAGGCGTGGTAATCTCAGTAGACTCTGTACACCATTTCTCTCTCTCTCTCTCTCCACAACGAAAAACCCACACGTCATATCCTAAATAGGATTAAAAGTAGAAAATACTACCGGAGCCGTTGTATAGTGTGGATGGCGAAAGAGGAAATCGATGACGTGTTTAGTGACGTTTCAGATGCTCGACTTACGTAAAGTTTTAGTTTGTGTGCGCTATGTACGTGTATTACAGATTTATTTCTTTACCTACACAGTTGGCAAATCTGATGAAAATATACAGAAATGATGAGTTATACAAAAATGTATAAAGGTAATACTCTCAAAGCCATACTCTTAATGAGTGACAGCCGATAAAGTTGATGATAAAAGTAAACTAATGTTGTAAAAGCTAATGCCTATTAAGTACGACCAGAATACACAAAGACTATATCATTTATCATTATATCAAGGTGACCCAGTTTCGGTATCATTTCATGCGTAGCTTATATTAAATCAAGCGAATTAAAAAAACTACTATTTCGGTCATTAGGTATTTTTGATAATTCAAATACTGAACATCGTCATTATTATAACCTATGCCAGAGATCGAATGGTTTTTTACCAGTCATCGATAAGAAAAAAACACGAACAAACAAAGTTAGAAAGAACGTGGAATTGATATAGACGTTAGATAAATCATCTCTGCGCAGCTAAATCAACGCTTAACCCCTATCATCGCTACTGTTTAACAACGCGCCAAAAGCACTTAAAACGTGCAAATAACTAGTCCAGGACAGGCGCAATGATATACATGTAGCTGTAGGGGTGAAATCATCACTCGATCAAAATGTACACGTTGTAGCTCTTTATCGAATAACTAGCTTGAAAGGCAAATCTGCCCCCAGAATTACCGAACTGACCAATCCAGTCTCTTACTGAAGGCTACGGGGAAGATACAATTTAAATTTGCCATATTTCTACCTTTAATAGATAAACTAGATATATAACCAGAATCAGGGACAGATTAAAGTCGTCTTCTGGATCTTCTGGAAGACGGTCAGATTTTCAAGTTTACATTGACGATTGTCTGTTTTTTTTTTCCTGTCGAAAGACGGTCAACAATGGATGCTGGATCAACAAAGACCCTTTGAAAGACTGTCAGAAAATTTCTCTGGATCCGCCCCTAAAATACTTCTCTGGGGGTGGGGTGGAGGCGTGGGAGGAGGGGGGTTAATTGAGCACAACAGAGAATGATGGGATGTTGCATCTGTCATTACATATCTGCCCCACAATTCCCTGGGGTAGTCAAGCTGTAAGAATACCAGCTAGTTTTTTTTTTTTTTTTTTTTTTTTTTTTTTTTTTTGACAAGCTATTGACTAAAGAGTTTCCTTCATTTCTACTGAAATTACACACTGGACGCTGCCGAAACTCCTCAGTAAGGCTCAATCGATGTTGAACTCGAACTTGGGTCGTAACCCCACCTATCGGGCGAGAAGATCGCTCAATCAACGGGTCCTTAAATATAAATACCACGAGGCGAAATTTACCCGACAAAACAGGAAACTTGAGAATGGTAAATATCTCGTTGGAGCGCGTGTACGGAGGGTTTGTGATGAACTGAAAAGTGCAGAGATGAGGTTGGCGTGAAAGGGAATAAAGTGGTGTTTATATAGATTTAAGGTCAAGTGAGGCGTTCAGGCAGTATTGCATGCACATACCGGTACACACGCGCGCGCACACGCAGCTCGTGCAGCCTACAGTGATGGTTTTGCTAAATTGGATTAGGCTATAGGCTAGTTGAAACTTTTGCTGTATTGACAGTTAGATTTTCAGAATAATTGCTTGAAGCATGTGGTAGACCGTCTCTCTCTCTCTCTCTCTCTCTCTCTCTCTCTTTCTTGGCACAACGAAAAATCACGTCGTATGTTAATTATGAATAACAGTAGAGAATAATGTCGGATTTGTTCTTAAGTGTGGATGACAAAAGAGGAAATCGATGACGTCTTTAGTGACGTTTCAGAAGCTTGGATTACATAAAGTTTTGCTTGTGCTTGAAAGTACAATTTATTAGGTGCCACCATTTCCTGCATGTGTTTTACGGGTAAAAGGCTTGGTAGGAAAGAATAAGGGGATTAATAGATACTTGAATATATAGATAAATAAATATGTACGTTTATAAATAAATAAATAAATAAATAAATAAATAAATTAATGAATTGGAAAACTTGAAATGAATCTCAAGGAGAAAGTGAACGTGATAGGCATAATTCGTAGCGTAGATGTGGCAAACGCATAGATCTATGCACTCTCACGAATGGGACGCACGTACGCACACACGCACGCACGCGCCTTCTACTGTAACTGTAATTTGAAGTTGATCGCAAGCCATGCGTTCTTGCTAATGATACGGCGATACCCGTTTTAATATCGAGCAATAATAATTGGTCTCTAAAATTGAAGTAATTTTGCTATTATCTTGTTCTGAATTACGCTAGTTTTTTCCCTATTTTACTATATTCCCGTTTATTGGAGAGAGAGAGAGAGAGAGAGAGAGAGAGAGAGAATAAACAAGCGTGGGTTTTTAACGACCGCACAACGCGTTTCTATAAATAACCTTCCACTTGAAGCAATTTGCAGTAGCTCTTTATCTCTCGGCAACATATGCTCTGATTTGCAAACAAGAGCATATGGTTTCAACCCATGAGCTCGGGCCAAGATATACAAGAAAAAATGATAGGTATACAAAACGATATTCTTTTTATTATTTTTTGTGGCGATTATTGTTCTTCAACTTCGCGTGTCAGTGGTTGGGATGTGCTTGTATTGCAAACAAGAGCGTGTGGTTTCTGCGCGTGAGAATTAACAGAGAGAAAAGACTGACGACGTAAATGGTCCTACAAGAATACGAGATATATAAAAAAAAATTAAAATAATAATAAATGAAAATAAATAAAAAAGGGTAGTCTTTTATTTTTCATGTCGAATATTCTTCCTCAACTTCTCGTGTTAGCTTTGTCAGTATATTGTAATAGACAGTATGTCAGAACAGGATTCGTTTTCCTTTCTGTCATCGTTTTTTTTCACTCCGGGGTATCCATTACACCTGCCTCTGTTCTTTGCTAGTGTGGAAGCAGTAACAGTAAGCGGCCGCGCGGTTTGCTTTAAAACATCGCAGCGGGCACTGTTTTTTATTGTATATTCTTTGCGGTGCTCTAATAAGATGCAAATTTGCTCATTTGTTCCAATCGATTGCAGTGCACTTTGCAAAAAGAAAAAAAAAAAACGGTCAGTCATATTGAAATGGCTAGGTTTACAAGTGAGTTAGGATAGCGCTTTGCATTCTTGCAAATAGGTCAAAATATCGCATCTAATTTATATCGAGCCGTGACTTAATAAAGAGACAACAACTCTTCGTATCAGATTCAAAATTTAACAATAAACACAGAGATTATAACTAAAAGCAAACTCTTTTTTTTTAATAATAATCAATTAACTTGGAATGTCGGAATGAATTCACAAAACCTTTGGCAAGTATAGGGGAATTACCGTTCACTTCCAGGAAAATTCGTTTACTGGCACTTTTCTCGCCAAAATGAAGAGTTGTTAGCCCTTAAATTTTTGTAGGAAGAATTTGTCTGTGGCGTAATCTACTACTGTGTGACAGAATCACAGATGTCCCAGTTTAATCATATTTCTTTTGAATGTCAAAATAAATAGATCTCAATTTAGGACCTCGTAACAAACCAGGCAGAATGAAAAGGAAATTGTGTGTACATATTGCAATTTTTTTGTCTCTAAATTGATAAGCAGAACTCAGAAGATTGCATGTTCTCTAACAGGAGAAGCTGTTGTTCTCTTATCCGCATAACGCTCCGATTTTGGAAAAGAGATGCGTTTTTTTGTAAGATTTTAATTCAGCACAACAAACGTACGCCTCTACATGCCGACCCGTATCCGGTGTATAGACATGGTATTCTTCTTCATGCAATTACAAGTGTGATGCAGCTAAAATGGTTTTTGTAACCAGGAAAAGAACATTGCTCAAATGGTCTGTTAAGTTAGTCCCGTGTTTCCCATTTGTAAGATTGTCTTCTTTCATGCCTTTGTCATATACGACACCGTAACTGATATTATATTTTGAGATGATAATAATTACGTCAGAAGATCGTTTTTAAATAGACGAAACGTGCTATATACATACACGTATAAGAGACAAAACGTTCCATTTAAACCTTTACCAAATGGTCTTATAGGTAGAAAACATGTTTTGTTTCTTCAAAAACGATTTACTTTATTTTTTATCACCTTTACAAGAGATTAAACGATAAACCTATCCCAGTTATGAAGACCATTAAGTGTTATCAACTTATCACAATAACTACTCATGTATGTAGCGTTGCCTTTTATTAAAAAAAAAGCTTTAATGTGAGAGCACTGCTTTTCGTGTACCGCCTTAGCATGACAAATTCTATTAGGTCTTTTTTTTTTACCAGTATATTATCTTGTATTGAAAATTCTGCCCCATTATGTAACATGCTAGGCAGGTGTGTTATTGCTTTTAGGAGCATCTCGAACACGTAAATGATCGAAGCACAGGGATTTGAAATGTCGTGCTTCTTAGTCATATAGCGTGATAATCGGAACGCGTTTGCCGTTTAGATATGCAAACAACACACGATCATTTGACCACAGAAATCACGCATCAATATGGCGGTGTTGATATTTCATTTATGAGTGCCTTTTTTGGACGCTTGAACGAGTGATCCATGCAGTACTTAATTGAAATATGTATAATTTAGAACGCTGATATTGTTTTGTCACTCTAAAGACATGATGCAATGCAAGGGTTCAATGCACTGCATATGAAATATACTGTGTTTTTCTGCACATCTCGATTGACCTCATATAGAAAACAGGGCGAAATAAGACCTTCTTTAAGATAAATGATCAAAGGCTTTTAAATCTATTTACACGAATATGAAGTATTGTTATAAAATATCATATTGTTGAATAGATTAATCGCACATTTCACACTGAAATATGAGTCAAACCTGCAATGGATAGATTTGAATGCCAAAGTTCAAATCATATAGTAAAATGCGTAATAAGGTAATTAAGAGTCTTGTTTTTGTCACTGATATTTAGACATACAAATAACACGTCTTATTCAACTATTTATCAATGTGCTATAGATCAGGGTCAGTGGCAGTTGCCACAGAATGACTTTAGCCCGTCAATTGATCTGAACTTTAACCCAAAATATGGCCAACTTTCGTTGGAGTTAACCCAAGTGTAGTCCTCTTGAATAAAACACGCACTGGCCTGAAATATTTAACAAGGAATTTTTTTTGTAAAAAATGCAATATGCCATTTAATTATACCGATACAGATTTGTCTAGGGCCAAAGTCGACTAACGTTTGGTCTAAATGTTTAGACCAGTTTTCAGTCAAAAGACATCATGTGAAATAGGCCACAGAGGAAAATTCAGAAATCATTGGTCCAGAATGTTGAATCACAGAGAAATTTGTTGTTCCGTTTATCAGTATGGTCAATATATACATTACAGAACGCCCGCATGAGCAGTTGTTGTAAATTATAGAAGCATATTTGGTAATGGCAGGATCCATACCAATTCAAATATTCATTGATTTGATTTTAATGGTTAAACTAAAGTGGGTAAATAATGGACAGTTGAGATTATCGAGGAAAATTATCGACTAGGTTAATTTTCATCTTCTGAAGGTTTTATTGTAGTCGGATACTCTCTCTCTCTCTCTCTCTCTGTGTGTGTGTGTGTGTGTGTGTCTGTGTTTGTGTGTCGAAAGTTAGAGAGAGAGAAGAGGAGGCGAGTTTTACAAAAATTAAGGCTCCATGCTTGTACGTTACATGTATAGTTGAGTCAATAACAATTCGTCAAAAGGAGGATGATAACCTTTTGCAGTAAACTACCACGTTGGCCATATTAAAAAATGAAATATATGTAAACATCTCTTCCACAGCCGACATAAATTAGTGTTCAAGTTTTTGCAATTATCAAGTTATTGACATGAAGGTTATTTAGGCATATACTGTAAAAGCAACCATCATCAATATCACTGCTGCGAAAACAAGGTAGTGAATTAATAAAAGAGTCAGCCATTTTGACAAAGGAGGTGGTATTCGCGTAGTTACAGATACAGACACAACAACTTATGTATTACAGCTGAAAAAACGTAATTTGTGCCACAGTAAACAAGTGTTTCCCATGCGTTCTGCACAAATTGGCTTTTCACGTAATAAAATAATTCATATCTGCAAGTACACGTGTGTTTCGTAAGCTCATAGGGGTCGTATGCAGAATTAAATGTATGTGTGCAAATTAGAACCACGTCAATTGATGTGTATTCTACTTAATTGAAATTTAATTGAAACTCTCTCTCTCTCTCTCTCACACACACACACACACACACACACACACACACACACAGGCTACACCATGTATACTTATTTTACATGTTCGATATCATCTAACAGGTATTTTCGCAGGTGTGCGCCAAAGTTATCACGTTTTCGCCATGAAGTGATGAACCCCAGAGATATAATTAACAAATATAATGAAACACAAACAAGCCGCACTTATCATTTTCCCTTCTATATCGCGATCGCTGCTGGGTTAACGCACAGAAAGGTGTTCGATTTCATCGAAAATAGTTATGAAAAATGCTGAGCCACAGGTATTAAACGAAATAGTACAAAACATTCACTCTTTGACGACAGGGCACCAAGAAGAACCGAGGCTATTTCCCCTCGATTTCCCCACCTCCCGTAGCGAGGAAATGTAGGACATTCTGTAATGTTACGTGACACGTGCGTCAATTAAGACACGCCCCTCTCACTTCCGGTTCCGCTTGTAGTTGCAATTTTTTCATTCTGAAAGATACCGACCTACTTTCAATACCTTTCAATTTATTTTTGCAGATTTTATCAAAATAAATACAATAAAAAACCAACCAACAAACTAAGGACAGAGTGATGCTTTAGGTAGGCCTATTACTACCTAATAGTTCTGTTCGAATTTAGCGAAAAGCTATCGTACCAAAGAGATCTTCAGCATTTTACACAGTCGACGGGAAGACGTGATACCTAATAAACATCTGGGTTTAGGCTTATCAACGGTGTACCTAGTACAAGTGTGAAGTATATTCTCTTAATATCATTCATAAACAATGACACTGATGAATATATCTACACACTGCGTTAAAATATGGCGAAAAAAGAGAAATGACTATTCATAACTAGAATAAATTTAAAAAAAAAGAAATGTACTGTGCGTGACTGAAGAAAAATTATTCGATCTAAGATGAAGGTAATTGGAATGAGAACACTGAAATGTGCTGACCTTTTGGATGGATATATGATAAGGAATGCTTACCTGAATTATCAGATCCTTGGCATTGTCGAGTGGCGTTGCAATGGACTGCAAAATGAAATCTTTTATTTGTACTAAAATGGTAAAACTAATATCTTGAAATATATCGTGCGGTTTTTGGGCTGATTTTTAGGTTTACTGTCATGTCGAAAACGATAAACAGGTGGA
The DNA here is from genome assembly GCF_001039355.2 of Lingula anatina. The sequence goes on from NW_019775795.1 coordinate 89,686, forward strand.
TGATGAAATAGAGAATAAAAACGAAACGGGAGTTCCACGTGTACATGTACATGTATATACAGTTAATTCGTGTTCCTTAACAGCATTGAAGCAGATCATGAATACTACTCACTCAGGGAATAGCTGTAACATATTCTGAAGACAATGAATATGTTGTAATGCAGAGATAATTGGAAGCTTTCCAATCATATTGAAGTTCATATTGTTTTTTCCCAACACTGATGACGCATTTTATGCAATTATGCATAGAGAGAGTGTGTTGTCGGTGGATGTAATAAGCTTTAAATAGTGTTAGTGCACTCTTTATAATAGAAAAACTCTCTTAGTCCATCTCTACTGAGAATTGTGGTCGGCATTATTGCGAAATTATTGCGTCTCCCGGAAAAGCGTTTCACTGTACATCTTGCATAATTTTTAAGCCTCTGAACAAAACCCTAAACCCTTAAACAAGGATCTTACAACCTTGATACCGAAATCAGCTTGACAGCGCCACATGTACGCGGAACAGCCTGCGGACGAAAGACAAGAATTGTTTTATTTCGTAATACACGTATTTATTGAAGCCCCATAAAATGTATTCCTCTAACTCGACTTTATTCCATGCAGACTATTTCACCTAGGTGTCATTTTAACGAAAGATTGCAAATTAAAAAATTAAAAAAAATTAAAGTCGACTTACGACAGTAAAGGTACATGTACAAGAGCGTCCCAACCACAAAGGATGTGAAATTTGTCATACCTGAGAACAACAGAATAACAATGGACTAACCAGTCTGAGGTTCAAATATGGCGACCCACTAAAAAGCTTGACGTCTAACCCGCTAATAAACACTGAACAGATTCCCCGTGGGGAACTATTCGATTGGATCGGCCATATTTGACCCTCGGAGTAGTTAGTCCTCGGTTCTGAATGCGGCCTTACCCCATCAGGAACAGTGTCACAGCACTAATACTCTTATGGACACATGCACACATCCAAGTCAACAAAGGATTTAATATTGTTTTGTGAAACGGAGGCCATGGGCTTAAAGCGATTTAGTCTTTCTATGAAACAGGTACACTAAGGCAGGAATTTAGTCTAAATTCTCAGACCAAAAATGTTTAATCTACTTTGACTTAAGATAAATGAACCTGCAAAAATCACATGTAAATTTTGAAAACAAAGTAATGACAAGTATTTTTGTCTAATTGTGGTATTGATTATTTTAACAGTTTATTTCTGATTTATCCAGAAAAGAAGTGAACCGCAATTTCTGGAATATCCTACAGTAATGAGAACCGCCCTAAGTATTCAAGATAATTCAACTAAATTATTATTCCAATAACGCCTGCGTGAAATTATCCGGTGCGTGCCGTATAATTAACCTTGTAAACACAGCAATAAAAGTTGTGAACGTGGGAGAACATAAGAAAACACATCATGAAAACATAAAAAACCCGCCTCGTATCTGCTTTGCAATTGCCCTCATTTCTCAGGTTCAAGAACGCGAACCTAGCTGTTCAGTCACCGACCCACGTACGTAAATCTTTACTGAATCGGAATACCAACACTAGCACAGAATATGTGCCTAGCATAACCCGCAATTTCCTGTTTCGAGTATTATTTGGGGGAAGATGGTGTCAAAGCGATATTTGAAGGTGGTAGATCTTTCTGTAAAACTTACTGATTTTACTAAATGTCACATTATAAATTACTACGGAAAGACAGACAGACAGGCAGACAGGCAGACGGACGAACAGACAGACAGACGTGTAACAGACGTGCATATATGGGTTTTTATTAAAGATACCAAACTGGAATGATAACATGATGTCCGTTTTAATCTTCATTTCTACCTCGGATATAAACATTATATATACTGGTAGCCACCGGAATGACGTCACAAATGAAGGATTCAAGAACGGGGGGGGGGGGGAGGGGGGGCAAAATGAGCCTTTCCCTCTTCTCCGCGCCTCCAAAAAAAAAAAAAAAAAAAAAATCAACTAACAAGCAAAACGAGTCTAAACCAAAAAAATATGGGGATCCCTGTACGTAGCTTATATATTACAGTTATTAGACTTATTGCAAATTGTTAGCACAAATTTGCTGCACATTTGCAAGAAGGAATTTAACCATGCATGTACTGTTTTAAGTTTGAAAAGATTCGAATACTTTTTGCAAATTTGCTGCTACATGTAACTTTCGATGCTCTTGCAATTTTGCAGCACTTTTTTCTTGCAACAACCTGCAAACAGTTTCTGCTGCAAGTGTTTCATATTGTTAAGGAATTGTCCTTCTCTGCTATTTTTCTTTGTGTTTGTCAAGTTTATCCCTTGCCCCCTCCCTCCCACTTCCATATTATCAAAATCCTCAAGTCGCCAATGTACATTAATTCTAGAATAATCTCGGTAATTTGCACACTGGTTGTGTTTGCGAGTCGTGGCCAGAACAGCTGCGCTCAGCAATACTTGGAAAGTAAAATCAACACACTGCACACGGAGCGCACGAGATGAAACACAGTGGGATTGAAATATGAGATTTTTTTTTCCTAGGAAAGATTTCCAGTCATGCTGAGAAATTTTAACTTAGAACGAGCCTATCCGCCTTTTTACGAAGTATACATCTCTCCTGTGTGTGTTTTCAATGTAAAGGTAAATGTTTTATTTTCAAAGCCTGATTATCCACGATAAACGAAATCAAACAGCTTTATGCTTTAACTTGAATGTTATTTTGAATGAAGAATGACTTGCATAAATACATATTATGTCCTCCAGCAATCGCCTACTAGGGTGAGAATGCACCGTGCCAATATTAAATCGGAATTTTGCAAAGATCAATATGTTACCGTAAAATCTTCCGCCTCAGCTTTTATTAATTTATTTATTGTGGCAGGAATGGTAGTCCGCTAGGAATCCGCTAGGAACCGTAGTCCGTTCCCCATTACTTTGCAAAGGTGGCATTCGTCCCATTTATTACCCCCAATACTCCGTCTAGCCCTAACCTGTACAAATTATATATTACCCCTAGGACTTCTATTCCTATAGGACTACCATTCCTATCACACCGGGAGGGTACTCGCTGGCGTCCATCGCTGTAGTTAATGTTTTAAGAACCACTTCGTTCATCACGACTCTCCTTTGTATCTCTGTCTTTTCTCTCTGTCCGTAATTCTTTCATCGATTGACACAGGCGATCAGTTGAGAGAAAACCCAATAAAAAACATATAATGACGCGTTATTGCAAGGTTGGATATCTTTAAGGTGTTTACTCCGCAATGGCGGATAGTGGAGAGGGCCCATTGGGTATATGCCCCCCCCCTCCCCGCCCCTTAACTTGGGGGGTTCCCTCTTTCTTTCTTGTCCCTCCTAAAACTAGTGTAATATAAAGTGGAAAACGAGATGTATGTTGTATAACTCCCATTAACACAGCATTTGCAGATACATATTGGTGTAAATTAGAGTATGAAAAGGTATGAAAAAGTAGTGTGAAATTTTGCACTTACTGTATATTCCTGACTACCCAACCATCTATCAAAAAAGAAAAAAAAAAA
>NW_019775795.1:93713-125253 GCF_001039355.2 Lingula anatina
GCCCCCTCCCTCCCACTTCCATATTATCAAAATCCTCAAGTCGCCAATGTACATTAATTCTAGAATAATCTCGGTAATTTGCACACTGGTTGTGTTTGCGAGTCGTGGCCAGAACAGCTGCGCTCAGCAATACTTGGAAAGTAAAATCAACACACTGCACACGGAGCGCACGAGATGAAACACAGTGGGATTGAAATATGAGATTTTTTTTTCCTAGGAAAGATTTCCAGTCATGCTGAGAAATTTTAACTTAGAACGAGCCTATCCGCCTTTTTACGAAGTATACATCTCTCCTGTGTGTGTTTTCAATGTAAAGGTAAATGTTTTATTTTCAAAGCCTGATTATCCACGATAAACGAAATCAAACAGCTTTATGCTTTAACTTGAATGTTATTTTGAATGAAGAATGACTTGCATAAATACATATTATGTCCTCCAGCAATCGCCTACTAGGGTGAGAATGCACCGTGCCAATATTAAATCGGAATTTTGCAAAGATCAATATGTTACCGTAAAATCTTCCGCCTCAGCTTTTATTAATTTATTTATTGTGGCAGGAATGGTAGTCCGCTAGGAATCCGCTAGGAACCGTAGTCCGTTCCCCATTACTTTGCAAAGGTGGCATTCGTCCCATTTATTACCCCCAATACTCCGTCTAGCCCTAACCTGTACAAATTATATATTACCCCTAGGACTTCTATTCCTATAGGACTACCATTCCTATCACACCGGGAGGGTACTCGCTGGCGTCCATCGCTGTAGTTAATGTTTTAAGAACCACTTCGTTCATCACGACTCTCCTTTGTATCTCTGTCTTTTCTCTCTGTCCGTAATTCTTTCATCGATTGACACAGGCGATCAGTTGAGAGAAAACCCAATAAAAAACATATAATGACGCGTTATTGCAAGGTTGGATATCTTTAAGGTGTTTACTCCGCAATGGCGGATAGTGGAGAGGGCCCATTGGGTATATGCCCCCCCCCTCCCCGCCCCTTAACTTGGGGGGTTCCCTCTTTCTTTCTTGTCCCTCCTAAAACTAGTGTAATATAAAGTGGAAAACGAGATGTATGTTGTATAACTCCCATTAACACAGCATTTGCAGATACATATTGGTGTAAATTAGAGTATGAAAAGGTATGAAAAAGTAGTGTGAAATTTTGCACTTACTGTATATTCCTGACTACCCAACCATCTATCAAAAAAGAAAAAAAAAAAGAAAATAAATAAATAAATAAATAAATAAATAAATAAATAAATAAATAAATAAATAAAAAATATATAAATAAATTAAAAAACAATATTCTAAGTTTTAAGTACTGTACTAGTACGTGCACACATATGTACTGCACGTATACTAAAACATCAGTTTATAAAGTCATCAATCGTTATATACCATGTCAAAAGAAACGCATGTGTTTGTTTGGTAATAAATCATTTATAAGCCATCCGAACATATGGTATACATGAACCAGTACTCGGTGGTTACATCATTACTATTAATTGCGTTGTTACAATAAATTGAGTCATTATTATTAATTGTGGTATTATTACAAATAGCATTTGATGTTGCACAATTCCAGAGGGCACCATTTAGAACGCATGCAATCATGACACATATTATTACATAAAATGCTGAAGGGTCAAAACATGGTATTTGAAATGTCTCTGACGGGACATTTTAGAGACGACTTTAAATATTACAGTTAGTAAAATGATCCAGACGGTTACTTTTAAATACATTCTTATTGAGCAGGACCAAAAAGGATTATATAAAACAAGCAACTAATTTGCATTGAAATAACTGTGGGAATGACAATTACTTAAAGGTCGGTCTCTGACGGGACATTTTTGACCCCTGTATTTTTTTTTTACTAAAACTCCAACACAAAATTCTCTTTGACTTTTGTAATTCTTCAAAGTATTATATTCTATGGTAGAGAAGAGCTGCATGTACATGTGGGTTGGGGCCTCAATGGCAATTTTTTCTGCCAATATAATGACAACAAAAATGCAGATGCAAATGCCAATTCTAAGATTTCTTTTAAGATTTCGATCCCCAGCTGAGCATTGTGTCATTTTCTTGAAATGGTGTTTTGTTTTGTGTCCATGACTTGTACATTGACGTATGTGCTGTTAATTGGTCTTTTATTATCCACATCGCCCTTTATGCATAGTAATAAATGTATCCGAGTCAGAGATAGGCTCTATTCCCATAGATTTTAGATCGATCTATCCCCGCGGGGAGTCTTACTAGATTACTTTCAGATAATCCGACTTAAATGTCCGTCCCGCCTACTACAAGCTGTAAGAGGGTAATTAACTTTCGTGTCCGCACGGCTGACAGCTATTTAGCGTGAACCCCCAGGGAGTTAGGTCGATCTAAAGTAGGTCGATCTAATCTATGGAAATGGGGTGATAGATACATGTACAGTACATGCTACCAGCCCTTTGAATAGGGACGTGGTCCGAATTCAACCTTTTTACAGATTAAAAAAAATAAAATTACTTTTCCCCACTCTCTTGTTTAAAATACTGGTGTATGCATAAAATCTAAAATTAAAACCAAACTATCATTGAGTGACTTTTTAACAAGTGCGATATACAAGTTCCAAAATTGACTTATAGATTATTATTTCATCTTTGACCACATATGTCTTTTAACATTCTTTTATTTTTATTCATTAGTGATTTTATTCAAGTACGTTACAATCAAAGTATTTATCCAGCCCTCGGGGTTGCAGATTTGATAATAATAATAATAATAATAATAATAATAATAATAATAATAATAATTTCCAATAGTTAATGCGTGGGCAAGCACCATCACCGTTTGGTTTGGAAAGGGAAGATCCCCCCCCCCTTTTCCCTCTATAACCACCAGTGAAAGTAATTGTATGCTCAAGAAAGTTGGCCTAAGAGTTGACAAGGACAAGGACGTTTAAATAACCTAGTTTAGCTTCTAATACAACGACCTTTTTCCTTTTTAAAACCAAAGGGAGCTATCAAGTTAGATCCAACTGGTCAGGTCATAAAGTTTAAGGCGAGGGTAATTCCATGGCGGTTTCCCAGCGCCGGAAAACGTTGACATTTTGGTTGCGGCTTCTCCATCAAATCGATCGATGGCGAGTTCTCGATAACATCCTGTTTATTTCTTGTGGAGATAGGACGACTCCTCGTACGCAGATACCTGATATCAAGGCTGATAAAAACGTTGATATTTTTCAAGTTTCTTTAAGAGCACTGCAATTTTCAGGCTATCGGTATAATTTGTCCAACTTCAGATCGAAAACGTGACGTCTTATCTATTCCTTGAAGAGTCATTTGAGTTACCAACGCAGATACCTAGGTTGATAATAACTTGTCTATTCTTCTGAGGTACTATTAAGTTCACACCGAGTTTCAGGTCAAATAGAATTTCTCAATATTAAATCGACAAGAAGATTTGGTTAATAGTGTTATGTACGTAGATTCCCAGTCACCATAGGCCATTAACCCCGTGAATCGATTAGAGGTCGTCGTCCTCACGTGTCACAGATTATACTGCCGATGCAGTTTGGGACTTCATTTAAATATCATGTTTTTGAGAGGGTGGGGGTTGGGGGTTGACGCCACGAAGCAGTGGCGTAAATTTACCAAAGGTGCATTAAACAGAGAGTCAGCCATTCATTTCATTCGTATTGGATAAGGTTAGCGTGATGAAACGTGAGTCAAAATCTAGGACGGGGCTTACCTGTACAAATCGATGGGGATGGAGTACATTGGCTTTAATAGTAGATGTAGCGTGCTTTCTTGGCTATCATTTTGGATTTGTGTTTTGGTGACGCAATGCAGAGCTGGAGGCAAAAGAATTAGAGGAAATCAATGGGTTTGAAGCGTATTATCATTTGAACTTTTATTGACCTTCCCTATAAGGACCTTAAGGTAGATAATCTCTTTAATATTGTTAATCACTGGGTAAAATCGCTGGTTCTCGTCTCATAGTGGCGTCTGTTTTTGATGACATGTTAAGTGGCATCGGTCGGTACCGCCAGTGAAACTGACTTAATGTATTTCTATGTAAAATTAATGGAGTTATTATGTTTTTTTTTTTTTTTTTTTTTTTTTGGAGGGGGGGGGGGGTTGAATGGAAAAGTGGATTCACGTGACATAAGGAAAAATGTGAAAAAGCAAAGCATAAACGTAGGACGAATACCCTTATGGGAATTGAATAATTGAATGCCCTGTGGAGAAAATACGACTTGCTTTTGATGAATTGCATTCGATTTTCCATTAAACACATTCTGTGCACTACAGGAACGGTTTTGTTAATATTATCCACTTCTTATATGCAGTGGTATAGCGTGTGTCCAGCCCTGTGCATAATATACATGTATACATAGGCTGAATAAATGAGAATTAATTTTGTAATCATTAGTATTGCATGTATAATATTGTACTGGTGGCAAACTTATCCCCAGCCTCGTCTACGGTTCTGAGACTTTTGGTAAAATTCGATATGAGTTAAGCCTAGGTCCCAATAACGTTTTGGACGCACGGTTTTTAGGTTCCTTGCGTCCGGATAGGACGTAGCTAGTTTGCAGGTACGGAATCAAGTAATTGGTGTTGATCATGTCGAAAAGTTTCTACGTGCTGTTTGCGTCCCCCAAAAATCGCACGATGAACGTGCTCCTCACGCACGAACTTTTCCCCATTTTTTTGGCCGTAGACATACGTAGCAGCCCGTAGGTTCGGTTGGGACCAAGGCTTTAGCTAATCACATGTAGTATATATCAACTACTATATATCATGGCCACATATGTAGCGTAAAAAGCCAAGGTATGTGCAGTTACTCCTTGTACATATTATCTATGTATATAAATTATGTGTTAAAGAGACTAAGGGTGCTTTCCCGAGCGGGCACCATAGTTAATTACCCCCTTACAGCTTTTAGTAGGCGGGACAGACGCTTAAGCCGGCCAAGCTGACAGTTATCTAGTGAGACTCCCCACAGGGATAGATCGATCTAAAAATCTATGAAAATGGGGTGTAAATTGGCAGTATCATATATCCACTGAACGTACTTCCGACTTTGGAGTTCAATGCCCTAGTAAAACATACATGAGCACACAGACGTATAATTAATTCATATTGAAACTTCTATTCTTTTGAACTGAACGCAAAATCAAATCAGGGTCGTCACCAGTAAACGGTTACAAACGGGCGTGGACCCCATATACTAGTATGCATGTATGTTTGTAATAATATTAGTGATTGAAACAAAATTTTTTTACATTTATCTTTTAAAGGTGTTTGTATATGTAAATAAATAAATAAATAAATAAATATCTTCTGTGGGCACATCCCCAACAAAACTATTGCTCTATGTAGATCGATTTAACTCCTCGGGGACTCTCGCTTAATGCAACCAGAGGATCAGATTAATAGACCTCCTATAGTTTCCGACGTACTCGTATAATCACAAGTTTTTTTCTATATTTAACTTAACGCCTGGAGAAGACAGCATATTAAAACAGATTAAAACATCTGTTAAGCTGATTGCATTCAGCAAGAGTGCTTGCGGAGTTGGGTAGATCTGTATGTACGTATTCAACGAGGAATGAACCCTATATGGTTCACCAATTATTCACAATCGACTTTATCGCCGATAAGTCTATTTGTAGGGTTTTTTTTAATCGAATCTCGGACCCCGTTTTATCTTTGCCATCATCTTTCCGGGTTCGTCTGCTCTTCTTTCTGCACTTTACGTCACTGTATTAGAATTACTGCGTGTCGTTAGTTATTTGCTTTCTATTTTCGTCCCCAGCGTTCTATATTTAGAAGCAGTGAACACTCCCGAACACTCCTAAAATGCATGTACTGATCTTATAAGTCGGTTGAACTGGGTTTATTCTAGTCAAAATAGATAGACGTACATGGTTGAGACACTTAGACGTCTAATAGATGGACGTAATTAATACTTTAAAACAGCCCAATTGATTCCGTATTCTGTTGTTGCTCTGCTCATATATATAATGATTGTGCCTGGTCAGATATATATATTAGGCTTAAGGATCCAATAATAGAAGTAGCTAACACTCTTTCGAATTGCTTCTATTGATTTTGTATAGTCTCGTGAACTTGTGTACGTCTTCGTTGAAACAATTTTAGAACGGATGTGTGTGGCATTCGTGTTCGCGACTTAAAAATAGGTATTAACTTAATGCTAAGAAAAAAGTCCATTTCGTATATATATCCGCAGATTGTTTTGCTTGATTGCTGTTTGGCACAGGTTCACTGCTTACTTAATCACCAGTAAAGGATTTCATAACTTAATTGTGTTTTTGCACTAAGAATAAAGCAGTGATATTTCTTCAATCAACAACTTGTATTGGGTTTGCTGTCCACCCCCGATACATCGACGTGATTAATACTGATTAAAATATTGGATGTAAACTACAACGCCAATACTATTTGTTGATGAATGAAAAAATAAAAAAAAGATTGATATTAACAGATTCTGGGATCAGGTGCAAGAGAAGGAGTGATTACTGAGTCTTCTAGTTATTGTTGCCTCCAAGTCTCTTAAACGATGTCATTTGTTAGACGAAAATCACAACGAAGATTACTTGTGAAGTTACTCAATACGGTATTTCCGCGGCAGATAAAAAAATTATAAAATGTCACCGAAAAAAATAAATTTTCTTCTCATAATTTGATGCTCGTCCTTGGATTGGGCGTTTTGTGTCATATCTACTTTAAGCCCCCGTCACACTTATTCGGAAACAGCAGGAATCAAGCAGAACCAGCCGGAATGATTAGATTTAAAAACCCGTACTACATTCGGGAAGAAATATCAAATTGACCTAAATTCTTGTAAGAATGCCGTTGGAATACTCAGAATGCGCTTGAATCCGCCTGGAATGATCCGTGCACATTTTGCCTGTATTAGCTCTCAAATGCAGCTCGAATGTAGTTGGAAAACTAGGAATCTCAATAATGCTGTCAGAATACAGTCAGAATATTTAGAATACACTTCGAATGCCGTACGAGTGTAGTTCGATTGCTGGGTGAAATAGGATCGAGATGCATTCACTTTGTATTCTGGCTCATTCTAGCAGGATTTGAAGTGTCTTGCCATTTCGGTTCTCCCTCGAATGTGATCAGAATGTTTCGAATGCTGTTGGAATGCCGTGAGAATATTTAGAATGCAGTCATAGTGGAGTAAGAATACTATTCAAATGCCATTCGATAATTTTCCACTTGGAATGCAAATTTTAACATAAGCAAAACATTCGGGCCGGCCACAAGAATGGGTTACAATATTTGGAATTTTTATAATGCTCTTCGAATATCCAGGAACGCACGAAGAATTGTCTTTCCGACGGTATTCTTGCTCATTCCGCCTCTTGTGTGACGGGGGTATTAGCAACTTCTGGGAATCCTGATACGTTGAAGCCGCTGTCTCTTCCTTGCGGTGCCGAAAGAAATATCGGCATCGCGCAATGCTATTTGAGTCTCTTGGAACCATTTTTAGGCCTGGACTGGAGAGGATATATTGATGTGCATCACATTTCAAAATAAATATGTGATTTTGGCACAGCTCCATATGCCTGTAATTGTAAAGTATGGTTTTCAAATATGACTTGCATGGATTAAGATGTCTAGACGCGATACGTTTGTCACTGATATTGACAAAAATACGAACCTCTGTTCATTGCTGGGTTAAGATACGATATTTTCTCCAATACGGATACGCAGACGCCTCTTATCTATTCAACTGAGAGGAAACCAATACTGGTGATAATGCATTGAAATATTGACGGGTCCACGGGGATTTGCTAGGAGCTGTGTGAAAAAAAAATAAATAAATAAAAACTATCTTCGCTACGTCAATATAAACTAGTACATACAAAGACATATTTTACATATTTAGGACATGGTGATGTAAATATGTTTGATCTTGTCTCGATTCTCTGGTTATACTGGTGATTTTTCTTTGGGTTGAGGGGGGGGGGTGAGGGTTAGGAGAAGGTGAATAGGAATAATATTTGCTAATAGTTAAGGGAGTGACACATAGGGCCTACGTCCTTATCCAGTTGTGAGACCCCTTATAATGGCACGTGATATAAGAAATTGATAAATGTTACAAAACATACTGGACACATTAAATGACTGGTCGTGTGTCATTGGTATCTCTCTGATGTATGTATACTCTATGGCAGATGATTGGCAGTAAAAGCGACATCTATCGACTAATTGTTATTGATCACGTGGGATCCTCGCAGGTGTTATCGACTCCGGTCACGGTTTTGATGACAATTAAGCGCCGTGGATTGGGGATTATCTGATTTTGCCACTTCAAATCGACTTTTATTTCCAAAGGGATGTTTCATGATGGGGAAAATTAATGAACTTAAGCTCCTCTTGAAGTGCGGCCCCGCTTCGTTTAATCTGTTTGCATAAACGTTGATTGTTACATTGATGTTTGCGCAATATAATTAAAAAAGCTTGTACTGCAAAACGAGCCATGTAGTCTTCGCATCTCAAGGTTGGAGTACCTTGTTGAAATAAAAACTGATGAGAGTTGTTTTCTCAATTATGGTACTTAAAATTGGCGAACAAGTTGTGAACGTTTCGAAACCACCGTAGGGGACCGTAGGGGACCGTAGCAATAGTCCGAAGGTTCAAAGGTTCATTGGTCCGAATGTTCACTACAGAATCTTTGGACCAATGAACCCTTTATTAAAAAAAAAAAAAAACTGAAAATGGTACCATTTTTCGGACCAATGAACCTTCGGACTATCGAGACGCCCCCGAAACCAATGCTAACGATTCAAATTCATCTTACAAATTCCAAGATATTTCATCCTTCACCCAGTTTTGGTCGCTGTGAAGAATGATGGTGATATTATTTTGTGGCGGGGAAAAGAGATCTTCTGCCTTCCCCTGTCTGTCTGATTATGAAGTTATACACTGTATATGGTGGGTGGTTGGTCCATGTACCTTCTTCCATTTTTGTCGCATTCCCTTTCAGGAGAGATCACTGCATCATGGTCTAAGGTGGATCGTTTCCTTTTAGAGCACGTTTTAATCGACAATTTCCTTCTCTAGTGTTTGGCATAGAGAACCTTATTATCAATCATTGTTAGTATACATTTATGACAAGTAAAATTACCTCGTGTTTTATTTTTATTATTATTATAATTTCGTGGAATAAGTCTTACGGATTGTATTGCCTTTATTTTCCGTTTGCAGTTCAACTGCGGTTTCATTCCCCAACGTGGTATTGGTAATCGGTGTCAATGCCACTGACAGGTTGATAATGAGTGAGATACATTTATACGAAACTAGGAACTTCAACTATAAATAGCGTTCGTGCATGAATGCCTTTAAAATTGTGTGCACGTGTATGTGAGTTAGTCCTCGCGTGCGTATTTGGTGTGCATGACAGTATGTGTGGACGTGTATATTTGTGGTAGGCCGTTGGTTTCGAAGGCAAACTAACGTACGTTCATGCCTTCCACGGCGACATCCAAATGATCGTTGAATTTCAATAGTATATTTCAAAAATTCGAACTCTGTTCCATTCAGTTCATTAAGACAGCGCAGGTCGAACATTGTACGCAATGGCTTTTGGCGTTAATTATGGATATCTTTGTGAATGACAGAACGAATGTAAACTGGCGGTAGCATGAATAAGTTATGTCTCAAAAGAAACCTACTAAAAGAATAGAAACAATGTACGGTTACGTGTTGAACTGTTCTGTAGGCCTAATACTGCAACAAGCTCAAGGACACAGTGCGGCTGTGTGTGCAAGGTGTCTCCTTTAGACCAATAATTAAAAACACTGAAAGTCAGTTCGCTAAACTTGTTTGAGTTTAACTTGTCTTCTTATAACGGTCCATGTGTTAAAATTGTAATTATCGTATGAGGTTAAACCTGTCGTCAAGTGATGGCCATGTTGCCAGTTTGTCTAGCTTGTTATAGTTGTATGTAAATTGTGTCCTTAGAAATGGCCAAACATAACTTAAACATAAATATTCTTGAAATGAACAAACCGGTATATATATATATATATATATATATATATATATATATATATATATATATATAATCGTGTGTTACACTGGCCTTTTTGAAATAGTCAAATAGTCAGATTGTTGCTGTTACGGTTTTATGGCCAAGCTGCCTACCTGAGTTAATTTTGCAACATGAAGGACGCTGAAACGGTTGTGTGCATAAATGTCGTTCATTTCACTTGCAATGGGCATGTCATGAACATTTCTTAGACATTGTGCATGACAAACTCAAGGGCAGTTACACGTCCATCTTTCGCTTACGCCTGCTTTCTTCCTAAATCGTTTTGTCATGACCGTGTGTTTAATATTCCTTTATTATTGCATATTTAGCAAAGCGAAGCACCTTCGACAGTCGTGCATTTAACTGACCAGTGTTCTAGCTTACATCGTCATGTCATGACCATGTGTTAAATATTCCTAAAACATTGCCTGTTTAACACCGCAAAAGACCCTGGACAGCCGTGCGTTTAATCGCCCTTGTGATTCTACTGATTAACGGCCGCTTTGAATAGACTTAAGACAATAGTCACAGATCAATATCAGAATATGCCAAGATGTGACGGAGATAGCTGGTCTCGGATAATCGGATAATCCATGCAGAATCGATTTTTCATCAGCATTTCACAGTTTCACACGCTCAAGGGCCACTGGGTCGGCGTTTTGGCATGGTTACAAGGGAGCCGTTAACAAAGTGAAATGAAACGCTTTTCTCGTTATAAGCAGCGACAGGGCAGGGATTAATGCGGAGCTGTGTTTCTGGTATAGTGACAGCCGGAAGTCCATTGAGAATTCAGGGAGCATTCAGAAAGAGTTGATCGGCGGACTAAGGCCGCGTTCACATCAAGTTGAGCCATGGCTCTACAAAGCCACGACCTAAATATGGCGGACGTGCATGAAAGGAAAACCGCCTAATATTTTAATAGTCTCTCCGCCTCTCACACGCCTTTCCATGTGTCGTCCCAATGGAGCCGAGATTTAATGACTGTGCCCCCGCAGGGACGACGCTTGGGGAAGCGTGTGACTAAAAGGGAATAATAGAGCTGAGAATAATGGGATGATCAAAGGTTAAATATAACGACAGCCTATCTCCATACAAAGTTAAGATAAACACAAAACCTGTTTTAAATTTTGTCTATATATATAGAATACATACCGTGCCATCCACTCCAGTTTATTTTATTTCCATTTGTCATAAGCCGATTAAACTGTCTTATGTGTTTCTAGTATTTTGACATCGCACTGAATACAATTATGTGGACCAGGACGCTAGTATTAATACCATTGTTTTATGGCTGTCTAATTATAACAATAAAACATAATGGAAATGAAATGAAACTAGCAAGATATAAGACGCAGAATGCTTAAACAGCTTCCCCTTTATCATACGTCAAAGAGCCCATCTAAGTATCTGATACATGATGCTCATCATTTCCTAGAAATAACCAGGTTATCGTCCTCGTAGTCATTCCTAGAACACTCATGATGCTTTACGATATCGATGCTTCATTGAAAACTATCTCATATATCTCTCCTTCAATAACGCTATCTGTCCAAACACAGTGTTTATTCTTTATAATAGCGATCCACTCAAGAAAGGCAACAAATCAATTGTTACACTTCATTTTCTAGGAATCCCATTTGTAATTGAGACGATCAAAATTGATATATTTCCCTAAAGAAACAACAGGTTGCGTCAACTCTGACTAGATCTGCTAATGATACTTTCATATTTGTAAAAAAAAATATGAAAATATTCATGCTGATATTTAGTTCAATGCCCTTTTCTTTGTCCGTTGTATAGATTATTAAAACATTTAGATAGTTGATTTCATTTTTTTATTCAATTTTCATTTATGTTATTTTGTATTCTTTGTTTATATCCTTTTTAATTTTATTTATGCCAAAGTATTAATTGTAAAGATTATATTTTATTTGCTTATCTGTCTATCATCTGTATGTTTTTTTCATGTTGGTAGAGGATAAAGCATAAAGTACAAAGCACCAATTTTGCAGCAGTACACCACTTCATGTGCACTTGCCGAGAAATACACTTACGAGTTATCTGCGTTGACAGTTGAAGTGTTTTTATCTGGATATATCGACGATCGTTTCTTGGAAGTGAGGATATTAATCGAAAGTTAACATGGATGAATGTGTATTTAAGAACAACATAAAATGTCATTGACAGACCGAGAAGTGCGTGTAGAGTGGCAATAATAACGACTGTAATGACAGTTATCTAAAGAAGTATCGGACACATTTGTACTTTCAAGCACAGGAAATACTGGGAAAACTCGCCTCTTTACTTTCACCACGCCTCTGCTGTTTCTAGAAACACCAGGTGTAACAGAGATGCTAGGAACCGCCAGGAACCGTAGTTCGCTCCCCATTACTTTGTACAGGTGACATTCGTCCCATATACTAACCCCAATACTCCAACTACTATAACCCTAACCTGTAATTATCGTATGGGAATCCGGACTTCCATCCATTCCTAGGACTTCTATTCCTGTTACACCTGAGTTTCAGACACAACTCGAAACACTATTCTATTATCAGCTTGTTTGTCCCATTACTGGCAACGGCAATGTCATGTTTATAATGGATGTCATTAGAGTTTTCAAAAAAATTTGAAACTCGGGGTGATAGGCCAAACAACAGAGACATACTGATAGTAGTGAAGTGAGTTACCGAAGTTATCGCGATTTCAGGGTACTTCTGCGGGCAACCTAAGGCTCTATTCTGTACAAGATACACAAAACACAATGGCACAAAATAATGTGCACGTAAAGACGGTAATAGACATACAAAGCGCAGCATATATTTATTTGCCTGTAAAACAAAAAGTGAAATTTCCATGAAAAAGCAACACTTTGTCCTCTCATCACCAATGAGCCCGTATATAACCCTGTCCACAAAATCACTATATACGTACCCTTTTTTGTGTCTTACGTTTCCAATTTTTAATACCTCGTAAAACAAATGTGGGAATTCGTAGATTTCTCTAGTAACGTTGGTAGTAGGCATCTAGAACTCAAAAACAAGCTATCATCTCTCCAGTTCTGGAAATAGAATGTACCTTGGTGAGACAAAACGTTGACATTTCCGGAAAGGTTTATTTTTGTCTGTCCATATAAAGGTAGCCCTAACTTGCTTTGTTCAAGATAATTCACAAGTGCAGGAGAGGCCATGCGGTAATTCCAATTCCATAGGCTCTATTCCCATAGATTTTAGATCGATCTATCCCCGCGGGGAGTCTCGCTAGATTACTTTCAGATAATCCGACTTAAATGTCCGTCCCGCCTACTACAAGCAGTAAGGGGGTAATTAACTTTCGTGTCCGCCCGGCTGACAGCTATTTAGCGTGAACCCCCAGCGAGTTAGGTCGATCTAAAGTAGGTCGATCTAATCTATGGAAATGGGGTGATAGAAACCATTACAAAGCAGTCGGTAACAGCTGCATGTTAATAAGACCGACAGCGGGTGAACTAAGAACAAGCTAGGTAGAATGCGACCAGGTGAAGTTCGTTAAACTCTCTTGACATTTGATACGCGTTTGTTCCAGTTTGACCACTAAGTGAAATTGACAAAAATCGATATTGGAATTAAGGACTATGCCTTGAAGCTAATGGATGGTCTAAAGCAATATGGGAAGCTTACTTTGCCTATTCTTTTTTTGTCAAAGTATTATCTAGTTCTAATTTTGTTTGGCCAGTTTAAATTATCCTAATGTATTCGAGCTGCACCTTCCATTTTGTGCTTGGGGACCATTGGACATATTTATTTGATGTAACTAAGACATACTTTTCTGCTCTCAAGGGGTTATACTGCTTCAGAAATTTAAAAAAGTATCCTGTCCGGAATGTTTTCGACAGTCATATTTTTGCCTTGGGAAAAAGACCTTTTTCCTACTCGCAAATCAGTGAGAGACCCGTCAATCTACATGGGTTGGATGTTTGATGCCATTTTAAATTAATAATACCTTTTTCCTAAAAATGTCCTTCGGAATTTTAGACGCAATTTCGTTCTCTACACTTCAGAAGGAAATATCGACATAAGGTTCCTTTATTTGAGATGTTTTGTTGTATATCAGCTCAGAATAGGGAAAGATAAGTAGCAAGTTTTTTCAGGATAAGTAGACATGAAAAAGATGACTCAATGATATTTTCAGAATTTTTAGACGCGGAAGGTACACCTTTAAGAGACACACTATGACATAAGTGGTGCGATCGAAGTGGAGATAAGAAATTCCTTTGAGCAGAGGCGTTCCATTAGACGTCGTCCAGTTTCCAGCCACCGTGCGTGTTCCTTCAGTGTTCTTCAAGATCGAAATGTCACGGGTTGCAATGGTAACAAGTCCAAACAACATGACTAATTATATTAGACTTAGCTAGATAAGATGAAATTATGGATAGTAACAGGCGTACCAGGACACGGGTAATGTCTGCAGGATTTGACTTCCTTTCCAACAAGGGTTTTTATTTGGAGAATATTTGTGTATTGGCTGCGTGATATATTTTTATCAGTGGTCAAACAAATACGATATCATAAGATTTATATGGTATCATTTGAAGACGTTTTAGTTAAGAACTTCTTGACAGAGTAATTTAAGCCAGTAAATTATAGATTATGCATATAGATGTATTCTTCATTGACAGTAGCTATTGGCTTAATTTTAGTCTTTGACATCAAACTGGATCTAGAATTGAGACGCCTTGCTTATATAATGTTCACCTGTGTGAATGTGTAGATATACAGAAACAATCTAAATGTTAACCTCTTTCTCAGGTAACTTCATGCTCAGTTTGCGTTCCTTCTTGCTAATGCGTAAAAGTGATGCACAAATGTTAAAAAGCCAATTTTGCACAAACCAATTTTGTCTGTGGGGTTTTACCTTGAAATAATGATCCATTCTTAAAATTACATTTCATCTTACCAATAAAAAAGACATGTGCTTGTTGTTTGTTAGCACGTTCAAAACTCTCTTCATGGGGAACGGTTTCTTTAAAAAGGCCATCATGTGCAAGCAATTGCAACAAATATAATACAGAGGGGTGGTGAGATGCATTTTGGGAGAGGGTGCAGTTGCCTACGGGTAGTCTTGAAAATACTTTTTGGACCATTATGATGTGTTCGTTCTTTCCATTTCCTCAGTCCAACTGATGTCTCTTTTTTAAGTCAGTGTCTGGTTGAATATACGTGTACTGGAGGCCTTATCGAACATTTTGCTCCTGCCAAGCTGTCTTGTTTTACTTGTAGTACCAGTATATTATTTTGTGCACTTTTATTTTGGTGCTCTGTTGTAGAAAAAACTTTCTTGTTTTTATTACTCGGTAATGGGATATATTTTTTCATGTTTCAAAACAATGTCATTGTGTGAAGAACAACTTTAATGTGGCAAACAAAACATGTCAGAAAATGATACTGCTATAGCAAAGGCCTTGTTGCATCCAATATAATAAACAGAAGGCTCCATTACACCATAACCTGATTGTCCCCATGTCAATTATGTATTTGTAGTCTATCCAATAGCTTGTATTTGCTGATTTACCAGTATACACCGTCACATAACTTGTTTCATTAGTACAATTTCGGGTGAGTAGACGGAGATGTGGGGTGGGGGTGGGTCTGGGGTCTTGGGTGTGAAAGAAAAAGGTGGGTTCTACATGGGTTTAATGTTTGGTGCCATTTTAAATTAATTATACTTTTTCCTAAAAATCTCCTTCGACATTTTAGACGCCATTTCGTCCTCTACCCTTAAGAAGGAAATACCGACATCAGGTTCCTTTATTTGAGATGTTTTGTTGTATATCAGCTCAGAATAGGGAAAGCAACGCTCTGAAGCAACGCTTGACATCGACTTTATGCCATTTCTCAAGTTAGGGAGGGATGTAAAGAGACCCAGTTGTTCAGAATCAGTCCCACCCTTTGTTATACTTGCTACAGACTAGGTCATTGAATAAATAAATAAACAGATAAATAAATAGTTAAAGCGTTTTCTTCGGATGGTAAGATCCCCCAGTGCGTTCTTGCAGAAAGCAAACCTAACTGATGAAGCTGATAATTATAGCGTTGGGAATTTTGCGAAACGAAGGCCGAAACCACTTACAACACGATGCCAAACGTGCACTTTTCATTTCGCCTTTATTACCGAAGTGGGATTAAACAAATCGCTGTTAAAAGGTAACATATCATTCCCCTTATAGCACATAGTGCGAATCAACACAAAAAGCGACGAGGACATTATTCTCATTGCTAAGACAGGCGCTGATGGAGTGTAAATACGACAGTAATTCTAAGTAGTTGTTAGGTCCCGCAGGGGAAACCGATATTGATGAGCAGGCGTTAAGATAATGACACTACTAGCGCTTCTCGGCTCATCTAATTGGTGATGTTAAGAATACCTAGCATGGGTTGTCTAAGAACTGTTTCTGGTTAGGTCGTAATTGACAGCGCAATATTTTAGCATGTTGTAACAGCCAGAACGCTCGAAGAATCAGGTCATTTTCTTTTTTCGTATATTCGAGTTATGGCAGCCTGTTATGGTTTTTTTTTCACTGGTTTTCTTTTGGGCATGATAACCTCTTGCTGCAGAAGCACGTGCTGGGAAACGTTTAGTGCTATTTTTATGCCCTATATAATTGGCAGTTGTTCAAGTAATGGGACCTATTTTACAAACCGATTTTTATCTCATCTAGGTCCAAATGATAGTCCGAAATATTGAGTCTGGTTTGACCCGGAATAAACCTCTGTGTCCTACAAGGCAATGTCCTGTTCTTTTTGGTGAAAGACATCATTATGTTCAATTATGTTAACTTGAAGTGAGCAGGTCAAATTTTCTCTTCTTGGATTTAAGACCTGCTCTCTACTCAAGTTTTAGTTTCGTGAAATCGGTCCGTAGTGTACGTTCCAATCCATTCCAAACAACGCGTATCATTTCCAGTAAATGATGCCATCAACTCTATCATTTGATGTACTTTTATCAAAATTATTCCCCAATAACGCAAAGCGCGTTCGTTTGACGAGATTGAAGCCGACAGTGTAAAATGAACCTCGCGTCATCCCACCTGCAAATGCGTCAAGGTTCAATTTAGCGAAACGATAACTTCGGTAACCTTCCAGCCGCCTCTAGCCGGCGTAAATACACGCAACATTATGGAAAACATCCCCTGACACGGTTCAGGAGGGGAAGGATAAGGTCGTTGATTATTGGGCTGTTACGGATCACTCTGTCTCGATCGTCTAGGTGCTTACATGATGCTAATTGGTTAAGTCAGACATGCATACAAAAAGGTGCAGAAAACCCTTATGCCATCACGAGGGTTGATCCATTTTTCAGCCTCGTTCACAGCCTCGTTCACAAGATTAAGATTAGGAAACTGATAATAATTTGATGATGATGATGAATATGATGATGCTGGCAATAATAATAAAAATAATAATAATAATAATAATTATAATTATTATTATTAGTATTATTATTATTTACTCTGAAATCCACTTTGCTCAGTTGACTTTTCAATGCAATGTGAATAAAGAATAAAAAGGCTAGTAAAAGAAGAGGAGTAACTGATTAAATTAAAAAAAAGAGGGAATATTTTCCTACATATTGGCCCACTTGACTGTGTCTCGGGTAAAGAAGCGCCTCTCGAAATCGGTTTCTAGAAAAACCGACGTAGACCCAAAAATAGATATGACACTGCAGCGCGTCTAAGGTTGCATTCACAACAGTGAACTAACAGATCCTCGGATCAAATATGGCTGACCCACTTGAATGCGTGTTGCATAATCCCCCAGGGAATCTGTTCAGTGTCTATTATAATGAAGGGTTTACGCGGCAAGCTTTTAACTATGTCGACTTATTTGACTCGGGGATCTGTGAGTCCTCTGTAGTGAATGTAGCCTAAGAATGGGTTCCCATACTTAGATCGATCCATATGGATCTACCTAACTGCCTGGGGTTTCACGCTAAATTGCTATGACCTGAAGAGGCTTAAATGTCTGTCACTCCTGCCGAATCAGCTAGGGGTAAAGATATTATTATCCCCTAATAACTTTACTAGGCGTGACAGACATTTATACCGGTCAGTTTCATAGCAATTTATTGAGACTCTCCAGGGAGATAGATCGATCCAAATATCTGTGGGTATGGTCCCTAAGCTGTAATTCTAGTACCCAGAATAACCATTCATCACTCACGGCGGCGGCACCACGAGCCATCTCCATTTATAAAATAAGACGTCAGTCGCACAAAACGACAATTACAGCAGATCAAAAATAATCAAAACCGTTTAGGAAATCATATTAAAGCTAATCTTTTTTCCCGATTAAGGTTTCCAAATATCGATCAGCTTTTCTACGGCAGCCAGATCCATGTTAAGCTCGCACTGCGAAGGTGAAAGGGTGTTTTGGTGGCTTATTTATTCCAAAAGCCGTCTAAAATTGGCGTTAGCCAGCGATAAACTGATAGGTCAAGCGCGTCCTGAGATTTCATTTGAGTTTATCCCGGAAGATGGCATCTTATCACGATAGTTATTAAGCATGCAATATGTCCCTTCATCACTTTGAACAACCAAAATCATAAATAGGCGCTTTTTTACTGTAGATCAAACGCCTTTATCACACTTCCCCTCAAATTGAAAAAAAAATATTATTCCTAACCTTAATCGGGGTAAATTCGCTCTAAAATATGCAGCCAAGGTGAACGGTGCTTCAAGGGTTCAGCTCGACCTCAGGGGAAATCTATTCTTATCTTGTCAAATCAGGACAAGATTACAGAGATCAGATTCAAAATTAGAATCCTGAAATCTGAATTAGTTTGGGACACGCAGTGAGAACTTCTAGTAGTCGTGACGTCATGGTGGTATTATTCAGCTTAGGATTAACGTTGAAATAGTCAGATTTTCTCAAGGGATTGCGTCATTCAAACTTAATGTATTAAAACTGTACTCGGCAAACTAGACGGGGACCTATGGGCATAGCATTGACATCATGACACACGACTTTAAGTTCTAACCTTAAACCTTGATGAATGTATTCTTTAATTTTAAGGGAGGGGGAGCTTATTATCAGCGCTGTTGACATTACGTGGGTTATGGTTATTATCCTGGATGAGTTTCAGATTTTTTATTATAAAAAATTTGGTTTTTGTCGTAGATTATTTGATCTGTTGTATACTGTATAGAATTCAGCCAGGTCGAGAGCAGTAGAGAAAATTTGTATTACGTACGCTTAATTTTGCATCGTTTCTGATCTCTCTCTCGTTCGAACGAAGAATATAGCCTCTCTCTCTCTCTCTCTCTCTCTCTCTCTCTCTCTCTCTCTCTCTCTCTCTCTCTCTCTCTCTCTCTCTCTCTCTACATAAACCAGACCCGATCCTCCTACAGATGTTTGACATTACAGGAACACATTCTGACACTTTTATGGGCAACACGTTATTTGATTTGAGGGTTAAGTACCCGGCAGCTGTTAGCGCTAGTAATAGATACACTCGCTGTAGATGTTTACATGTTTGGCGTGTTTGTTGTGTCTTGAAGAAGTGAGCACCTGTCTTAGCCTCTTCTGGAAAATGTACTTTTTTTCTTTGTCCCTTGTTCATGTTCTTTTACATATATGTTTTTTTATAATGACATGTGTAATGTTACCTTATGTGGCTGGTGTGGATCCGAAGATGAATATCAAAATAGACATATTTGTCATATTTATTTATTTATCTCGGGCCGGTTGAGGATTGCATCATTTGTAAGTGCTGTAATGAAAGTTTTGCATGCTATCGCAGCGAAAGCGGTCTTTATTAGTGTCAGCTTACAGAAAACTGAATATTTTAGCCAGCAGGTTGATGAATGATTGAAATGATGAAAAATTATTGAAAAAACCGAGGAGAGAAAATTGACGTTTTTGCTGTGGGTTCCAGTTTCCCCGCTCTCTCTCCCCCCTATGCAAATTGTCCCAAATAATGTCGACGTCGTAGTTTTGGTACTTACAAAGAGCGCAAGGTGAAATTTCTTGTGTTTGAGTTTTACAGTACTTTAGACGCGCTTGAGGTTAACCAGTGACGAAACCATGGCTATTTTTACCGTATATTTGCCAGGCAGCAGTGCCTTCCCTCCCTCCTCGCCTGATTCGCCAGTTTAAATGTAAATTTTGTCTACTTACACCTATTTAATGCTGTTCTATATATACCTTAACAAGTTTATAGTTGATGGTTAAAGCCCTTAATAGATTAAGTATACATCTAGGTAACGTCTATCTTCCGTTGGTTAACTCGTTTCTTCGTAAATTGCACCCTACCCCCCCCCCCCCATTATATGTCTAAGAGTTGCGTTATGCGGGCTTTGTTTATGTGAAAATACATGTCGTTGTTTATGGAATCGTGCTATTAATCAAGCTTGATTTTTATCATACACCGATTGCATTCTAAGTCTTAACATTTCACCAATCAAAAACCCATTCGCCCCGGTTAATAGCAATACAAAGTGCATGCTTACTTACAGAGTATAATCAAATTTTATCCCAGAAGACTTCTGTTTTGTCTGGATGACACCGTGCCAATAAGCTGGCTTTTGGCAGTGGACTTCTCTGGGATATATATATATATAGAGGTTTATTCAACCTGGCGGCCTAAGTGGTCTGCCAGACAGTTGAATCCCCCCTCTCACCCTCCAGGGAAACGGATCAGGGTATAGATTTTGCTATTTTAAGCTTAAGGGTCGGGAATGGTTGTATCACCTGGAAGGCCGTTTTCACTGTAGAAATGGGTCAACTGAAGCGAGAATGTTAATGCTGTAATAATGCTACACAGTGGATATTTATTCTTTTCGCACTGGGTTTCAAAATTTAAGATGCCCAGCGACCGATCAAACGTTCGGTAGTCAGGTCAGATTTCCGCTGTTGATGGCAGAATACATGTACGTTAATTGAAACTAGAGAATTTCAGAGATTTGACAATGCAAATATATATATCGAAATGATAAAATAAAACAAAATATATTGAAATGTATTTAAAAAGTATGGAATGAAATTATATAAAATTATTATATAAGAAATATTAGGGGACCCTGATTCACTTGAAAGTAATTGAAATTGTCATCACCTTTCCCTCGTAAATGACTGCCCATCTGAAAATAAAAGAAAAGAAAGAGAAATCAATATTTGCAAAGGATCTTTGCAGATATCTTGTCCATGTAACAAACACCCAATGCCGATGACAATACCACAGTGCTAATGCGACAAAAAGGCTGACAAGATATCGGATCGTTGAGGTCTGTAAATTGACGCTATCTGACGGGAAAACGTTGAAACGTCAATACATATAGAATATTCTCTAACGCAACGCCTGCCCTTTTCACCAAAACATCATCTTAGAAACAAAATGTCAATATGCGCATTCGATGTCTTCATTTTCGCCTGATGTTCTATTCATGACTTCTTATTTCGTAAGAATGATCTGTGTGTTGTCCCGAGAGGATTCATCTTAGGCCGCATTCAGAACAAATTGATCCGCGGACAAACAGTTCCCCTGATCAAATATGGCCGATTCACTTGAAAGCTTGGCGCATAATCCCCTAAAAGACACTGAACAGATTCCTGGCGGGGATAACGTGGTGATATATCAAGTGGTGGGCCGTATTTTATCTGCGTTTCAACTTTGGTTGTGAATAGAGTCTTACTGTGGGAGATATGAGTTGAGAGACGGAACTAAGTGACAATCGTCTATGCGTGATTAGCAGATATTGAATGCCAGCTATGTTTCTTTTTGGCAGCGTTGTGTTTTTCTTGAATTCGCTATGAATAATTACACCGGGACCGAAAGAAAACAATGTTACAGACGTGTCTCGAGTTTGAATACCATTTCACCTCGTTCCTGCAAACCCTGCCTCGATCTGCCAATGTGTAATACAGTGTATCATCAAAAAAGATCTATCAAATAATCGTAATTCATCTCTGCACCCTCATCTCTCTTTCTCTCTTTGCCGACTGATCCAGTATCCATGTGTAAAGGCCGTAGGTTTGAAATCTGAGTTGTGGAAGGGAATGCAGTGGCAGTATATACTCATGGATGTATGCGCGATGGTAGACAAGAAGTTCCAAGACGAGTCCTTAAAAAGTCTGAGCTTGTGACAATCGTGAAGCTATAACACTTCTGGAAGCTGTGCTTCCATCGTAGATTTCCTTTTCGTAGAAAATTGTGGTCTAGCTTTACAACCTGATGGCAAAATGCTTCTTTGCATTGGACGTAAGTTCATTTAAAATGCTCTGAAAAAAAAAACACCAGATTGAACTACCGGTAATTTTGGTGGGAGTTAATCCACACCCTCTGTTCGACTAAAATTTCCCGAAAACTGAAACCACCACTTTTGAACATTTCTGGACTTAATTAGAGGCTATGTGAAGTCGTATCTCAGTTATTTTCATAAATAAAGACGTTTGCCATTTCTATTGGGAATTTTGAGTAAAGATCCTAGGCCTATTATCATTGAGGGTTTTAATGGCCTGAAACAGGCTCAGTGTTGACTGCAAAAAAGGAGACACTTACATGCAATAAGCACACACTATGAACAACCCAATTTAGTCATGCGACAGTCATATCTGTGACAAATCGAGAGTGCTATCACTTCATTTGCTTATCGTCTTTCCCCTGAGGACTTACAAGGCAATGCTCGGCTTATTGTCACGCAATTTTCCAACTGCTGAAATCTGAACACACACAAAAAAAAAAAAAACACAAAATGAACGTTAAGTCATAGACAAAAAAGGCTTCAAAAATTATATATAATGTCAACACTTTTTCTCATAATCGCTAAAAAATGTACAATGCAAAAGTGTTTTCTGAACTGCGATGCTTATATAGACGTTGGTGACCTCTGCATGTTGGTTTTGAATTAATATATAGTAATAAAGATAGATAGATACTGTCGATCTTTATACGAGAAGAGTAAAAAAGACATTTAGAAATCGAATGCGGGTTTGAAAGTGTACTTTTTCTCTGCGGCATTGGATTGATGACAACAGGAGGATTTTCTACATATCCAAAAACGTTTTTTAAAATTGTTGCTCTTGCTATATGAAGGTCTCGCTTGCTTTGAGTGACATTGAGTAGCTCGATTGCAAAGGCTTCATGGTTTCGACTATGTTAGGAGAGAGAGCACAATGTTTAATCCACATTAGAGTAAGCACGAATGCTGTGCGATACGATGACACGCACAAAAGGATATTATGACAAATGACAGATAATGGCCGGAGGGCGAATAATTTGTTCCTATGAATATAACCCATCCATTATATGGGCTTATCGTTCAGGATAGATAATAGATGAAGACGTCTCACTAATGCTACCATGGATTTATGCTAAATATAAAATGGTAAATCAAAATTCATAGTCCGTTTAAAAAAATATTACGTTTTCGTTTAATTCATATAACACAGATAAACAAATAACATTCGCCCTATATCCCTATACCCAATAACCCTGTAGTTCGGCTTACCCAAACATTAAATAATCAAAATGCAATCCTGGGTCTTCATTCCTGTCACACGGAGCTTTCCAACAAGTGTTGTCATTGATGAATGAACCATTAAGAGTTGTCTACCAACATAATGTCCTAATATTTGTAAGGATTGATAATTGCGAGTCACCAGGCCTGCGCGCAAGCTGTCCGCTGTGTGATAAGGGACCCTTGAACCGAACCCTCAAAGGAACCGGCTACAGCTTTGCTCTAAGCCATGCGTGTACATATATTTGTATTTAATATTTTATTGGAAATTAAAACGATTTGCTTATTTTTGTAATTGGGTGCAGACATGGCGATGAAAACAGGAGTCACACTTGTGAGCATGGGTTGGAAAACGGATATGTTTTTAGCTAAACTAATATGTAAATAATACAAAATCATTAATATTA
Source organism: Lingula anatina (assembly GCF_001039355.2). The sequence goes on from NW_019775795.1 coordinate 117,673, forward strand.
TTATTATTATTATTATTATTATTATTATTATTATTCCGTAACGGTCTGGTCATATGGGTGAAAATGTGCACCAACTATGAGTAATACAACAATGTATATAAACGTACAGCAAATCAGTATGCTAAAAGCCATCATCATAACAAATAATAAAACAAAAACACGGACTACCTGTTAGAGCGCATTCAGAACAGCGGACTAACAGATCCGTGGATCAAATATGGCCGACCCACTTGAATGTTTGTTGTGTAATCCCCACGGGGAATCTATTCAGTGTAAAATCCGTAATTAAGCGGCAAGCTTTTTAGTGGGTCGCCATATTTGATCCGCGGATCTGTTAGACCGCTGTTCCGAATGCGCTCTAACGTGTGAACAATCAAGTGACTTAAGGCGACGTCAGCTTATTATAATGGCTGCAGGAGAGCACGGTAGTTTGTACATGATGTATCGTTAATGACGTAATATCCGGCAGGCAATATCCGGACTTTCATTAGTGTTACCGTGACTGGGGTGCATTGGCAGCTTATCACTTAAGAGCTGAATGGAGATAGATCACCAAAACTGATGTGTTTTCTGCACGGGGTAATGGGAACTTAGATCAGGAGGATGTTTCAGAAATAACCTTTTTTTGTCCGATATTTGGTCTAAAGTTCTAGACTTGTGTAAATTCTGCTTTGCCTCGAGATGGATACCCGGCAGTTAGTGCAAATAATAAAACAAAAAAAAGGAATAAAATGGTGTGTTGCGCCTGTTCTATAACAAATACATCTGTAATTCTATGGACCCACAGTTATTTTATTTAAATGTACTACATTGGGTTTATCTTGACATTGGCCACATTTTTTTTGGTCTTCAAGTAAGGTTCAATTTCGCCAAATGAATCATTTACAGTATAAAACTGGTCGAGCTATTGGTGTATCTTATTTGACACAACAAAGCTGGATTACGAGAAGCTAGCAGTACATCTTCTTAGTGCTCTTAATCCCATTTATGATTTTCTAATATATATATATATATATATATATATATATATATATATATATATATATATATATATATATATATGAGTGCCAAGCCAATTAAGTGAACCACGCAAAAGTAAAAGTGCAAGTTGAAGCACTGGGCACTCCATTATTGCAATCATAAGCATTATATAATTATTTTACTAAAGGAAGGCCTCAGATTGACCCAACGCAGGCATTGTAACCACTCACTCTACATTAAAACTAGCCAATCTGCGGTTTAATGATATCATACAGCAATAATGAAATAAATAGCGGTCGATCATTGGGCAGAATCAAGGTATTGAAGGGCAACAGCGTATATCTGATAGATTTATTCTTATATAACCCGTTAGAGCAGCATGAGCTATAGTGACAATATGCCGGTATGTGTAATATAAAAGCAGTAGATTTTACATCAAGTGTGCATCAAAATATACAATAAGGATAACCGGTATGGTTTGTGACATATGTACAAAGAGATATCTTATAAAACAATGAATAACATGAACACGACAGTAACAGTACAGGGCATTCCTGTCATGGCACAGTTTGAAAACTCAGCTTGCTCAATTAATTCATCCAACTAGCAAAAGGTGTATCTCGCCCGATAGTTCACCGTATTGTTTCTGCTCCTGTTTTTTGGTAAAAACAAAATACCGCAGGCATGCACTTGAACAGCAGCGGATCGGTTTGATCAACACCGGATAGGGTATATTATGGATAATGCTAGGATTCAACACATGGAAACAAATGTTTACTGATAACTGATAGAAATAACTGGTGATCATGATCCCGATAATGGACTGTACTACCTTATAGAACCACGGCAAACTGGCAAATATACAAAATGACACCATATACATTCAAAAGACCAAAAATAGAAACAAAACGGTGAGAATCTGTAGTGTTCCAGGACAATTCATTTGCAGTTCAGTTGGATATATGTGACAGGCAAGGCTTATGTTTCACATCATACTTTTTTATTCAAATTATGGCTAGTAGACCAAGACTATATACATGAATATATAGGGTACTACAAATTACAAGGTCAGGTTCGCAATCATTTGTACAAGGTCAGGTTCGCAATCATTTGTACAAGGTCAGGGTCGCAATAATTTGTACAAGGTCAGGGTCGCATTAATGTGTGCAGGTAATCCCCGTGCTAGATTTTGACCCACTAACGTGACGTTCGTCACGCTAACCCTAACCTGCTTGAATCCAACTGAGGTCGGACTCCTACTCTACGGGCCATCAGTTTTTTGCTTCGGGTCCTTAGTTTCTTTCTCAGATCTATGCTTCGTTTCATGCAATGCACGATCGTTCGTGCCCAGTTCTTTCGTGAAGACGCACAAGATTGCCCCCTCTTCACCGCCCGTCTTCTTTAACCAAACAAAATGCTCAATCGATCCTTCTCCGCGTTCGCGTGCCACCGCGGCAATTACTCTACGAGATAACGACAGGTCTTATTTGCGTGGTTGCCCAAACCATGTAATTACTTTGAAGATAAAGAGTTATTAGCGCGACACGCAATGTACAATGTACTTTTATCTTCACAAAACAGCGCCCAGGTACACATGTATTACAACAATAGAGTTTCACTAACGTCGCGAGCCAGCTGTTGAAATTAAAAAATACACACACTGGACAATAGAAGTATCACCCCTACTGAACCAATACTTTGGGGGAGATAAATGACTGTGGAATGATATGCTCCTGGTATCATTTTTTTAACATCAAATTTCACAAAAAGACCAACCAGACAATTCCATGGTACAGCGGTTTTATACTCACTAGTCACATTATAAGTAGACCAGGCATTATCACTACTCAAGATCTACCTATTGATTGTTCTGATTCAGGGGGTGACAATTCGATTGCCCATTGTGTGTAGATATATTTGAGCTGTCCTGGTGTAACGAAATTGAGGGACTGTGTAACAGTAAGTCCGCCCTCCATTTGTTTATAAGGGTAAGGGTTAGCCTGACCTAAGCAGGTCAAAATCTAGAGCTAGGTTTACCTGTACAAATGAATAGGAAGCGGACCGTCTATCATTTGGGGGGGGGGGGGGGGGGGGCTCTGTCACGTTACACCGGCCTTCAGATGTAAATAGTGACAAAAATAAATAAAATTTTTGTCGTTACAAAACATGTTGTTTCAAGTTGACTGGCTTTTCACTTCGCGCGCTATATTTTAGTGACGCAACTGCACCGGCAAACATTGAGACTCTCCCACATGTAAATTGAGCTACAAGAAAGTGTACACCCTTTCAAGTTCTTCATTAGTCCACTTAAAGCATCGTTCCTTTGAGGCAGAATTAAGGCTGACCGTTTAGGCAACTCCGGACAACATTATCCATTAGATAAAATTGCTATCCTCTGGGCAATTATCCTATGGGTAAAGTGATGTTTACTAAACACTATGTAGATACTTGCTTTCCAGTGGTTAAAAAAGGCTGCTGTCTTCAGGATAACTTTCCAGAGGATAGAAATTTTATCCAAAGGATAGTGTTTTCCTTTTGATAGCGATATCCAGTGTTAATGAAAATGAGCCTAGGGGGCTAGCAGGTTGCCAATCGTTCAAAATATACCAGAGTAGCTGTATATATCGCTCAGACCTACCGTTCAATGGGAAATGGTCTTTCTTTGAGCAAGACTTTTGTATCGCTTGGGCAAACCTTGTCAATATGGCCGCTACAGGAAGTAAACTCAGTATTATATCAGCTATTCGGTCGATAACAGCCGTTAGCACGATTAACGATAGTGATCATAAAATGTCAACGGACGCTTTATTTGCTTGTTATTGATTGGTTTTTGTGTCCTTAAACGGTACCGACTTGCTCATTTCTTTTTCGCATGCAATGTTTGGAACTAGTTATGAAATTGGCGTTATTTATGTGTGTTTGTGAGAGTGCAAGTGCGTTTTTGAGTGTTTGTTTGTGGGGTTTGTAAGTGTGTTTGAGTGCCGAGCTTTAAACCTTATGTAAAATGATATCAATTATACAAGAAAGCATCAATTATAAACTTAAATTGCACTGCAAACTATTCCGTGTACTGTTTCTGACAAACATAAACACATGCACGCACGCACACACACATAGTGACACGAACGCACATGCGCGCACACACTCACACGCACACACGCACATTGACACCCACACCCACGCACAAACATACACACACGCATTGACACGCGCGTACATAGTGACACACACACATAAATACACTCAAATACACACGCACTGAACATAAACATGCACCTTGGTTTTAAAACAGCGCACCGGGTGTAACATGCAATAGCATCGTTTCTTTACAAAATTGTGTCGAAATTAACCGTTCACGTCAGCGACACAATCAGCATTTACAATAAGATCCCAGTGCATGTGTATATAGCATGTGTAAAGCAGGTCAAGGTAAAATAGCCTTGGGTAGGAAGAATCGTTTCAACAGAATGAAATGTCGATAAACAAAATACGCATGGGCGGAATATGTTCTAAAATTTGCTCAATATCTTGGATATATTTAGTTAAAATAACAATTATTACTAATAACAATATAAAACAACTCAAAGTGTATACGGATTATTAACCAACATGATACGATTATTAATATTCTCTTGCGACATATTGCCTTGTTGGTAGTTTTCTTTGACAACGCACGATTTTTTTATACAAAATAAATTAATTAAAATACTAATTATCTCCTTATCCTTAGTGTATTGCCAGTAGTTTACTATTATTATTATTATTATTATTATTATTATTATTATTTTTAATCGTCATCATCATAATAATCGCAATTGTTGTAAATAATTGTTATTGTTATTGCTACTCAACTTCGTCCCCTAGTAATAAGATGGCATTAACAAAAAGAGTCCAGTGACAAACGACGTCCTTAGCACTACATATAGCGGTGTGCAATGTGAACATTGATTTTCCAATTGAAAAATGGAAGTTACTTCGTGCTTTGCCCTTTCGAGAAAAAATATGATCATAAACTACTCACATTGCAATTCAAAATTTTACATAGACTTTATTTCACTAATTCGATGCTCTTTAACTTATTTTCTGATAGACCATGAACAATGCACTTTCTGTAATGCCCCAAAAGTAACTTTATTACATATTTTCTGGGGTTGTACATATGTCCAAGCTATTTGGACGTGTTTCATTCAGAACCAAAGTACACAGTACTCTGTTGCATTAGAACGAACATTTTTGTTTCTATTTGGATTCTTAGACAACAGCCATTGCATGGGTCTAAATCTACTTCTCCTTCACATTAAGAAACATCTCACTCTATGCAGACAGATTAAAATTAAACCGCTCTGGGATGCCTGCAAAAGTATTTGGAAAAGCAAAAGAAAATAGATTTTCAGTATTTATATCTACTGGGTATTTTCAAGGCAGCAGACCTAGAGAAAAATGGGAAGGTGTAGCAAAAAACATTCAAGTTTGTTTGCAAGAACTTTTAATCTTATTGTGTGAATGGCGTGTGGAAGGTGTTTTTGTCTCTCATTTTGTTGTAAATGTTAACTTTGTGTATGGAAATAAAAATAGTTGCATCGATCGGTAAACATATATACGTAGGCCTTCACGTTTAAAGGCCTACGGACCAAGTTGGGGAGGGGTGTACACGGACCAATACGGGGCGATTAATACACGGACCTTGTCATGGAGATTAGTACACGGACCAATTCACAGGGGATCGTTACACAGACCAAGTCACGTTGGGGGGGGGGGGGTCTATACGAAGCAAGTCACGAGGGCCCTTTCGCTAATCACCGCTCCTCGCTTGGGAGAAAGTATTTCCGATGAGTTCTCTGGCTGACCTTTGCTCAAAATGAGCCTTTGATGCATTCCTGATTGCCTAAGTAGTTCCTAAGAGAGGGTGATTGATAATCTTTTTCCTCTGTGGTCGGTGAAGGTTTCTGTCCCGTGAAAGGTCAAAACTCACATGCAGAAGTTGAACTGTGTACATATTAACATTAAAACGTGTTTTGACATATGTAAAATAAAAAGAAATGTGTAGTACTAGAATGAGCAGCCATAAAGATGGACATATACATGTGTGTACAGTTGCGCTTGCGCAGTGTGCACAGGGAGCATTCGCTGGCGTATACTGGTGCAACCTGTTCATCTTGCATAATGTTTTTATGTTAGATCTCACACATATTCACACTAATCCAAGCCATGGTTGATTTGAATACTGATGGATTGCAATCAATTAGTCAACTAGCTTTTTTCTCTAGCCGGTGTATTATTGGATATAAGTGATATTCATGACACGATTTTCTATAACTGTCAATCCGTTTGTCATTACAGAGGGATTAGAGTCAATTACAATGGCTTGTCACATACGTTTAAAATGCATTGTTTTTTTTAATACCGTTTTCNCTGATGGATTGCAATCAATTAGTCAACTAGCTTTTTTCTCTAGCCGGTGTATTATTGGATATAAGTGATATTCATGACACGATTTTCTATAACTGTCAATCCGTTTGTCATTACAGAGGGATTAGAGTCAATTACAATGGCTTGTCACATACGTTTAAAATGCATTGTTTTTTTAATACCGTTTTCGACTTAGTCACAGATGTAAAGTTATTAAGTAGTCGGATTCTCAAAGAAGCTTTAGGCTGAAAATTGCTCTAAACTTGAGGTTAAACTGAAAGCTAGTTTGAATCAAAAGAAACGTGCAGTACTACAATTTAATGAAATGCATCACACCCATTTTACAGCAAGGAACGTGTGACTTTTGTTCCTCATATTTATTATGAGTTTTAACACTAAGATATTATCGCAAAATGAAGTGGAGAAAATCAAAGAGATGTATCTACATCTCTCTGAGCGAATGTGAATGTCTTCAAGTTTAGTAAGACCAAATTTACGGTCTTTAAATTTAGTTAGACCAAATTTACGGCGTAAAAGTTTAGTTAAAGCAATTATCTGGCTAAATTTATTTTGTAAAACAGCTAGGACCCTAGAAGCAAAATGCAGTACACACTTCCCTAAGGTGTAACACGCGGCGCGTCGCGAACACCTGACTTATTTCTACCAATTAGACTTAATTCCCTGGAATAACAATTCTCTAGAGAGAACCGCCAGAAAATAAATTGACAGGATCCACTTGACCTTTGGGGCGCCGTTGGAGATCGCAGTGATTCCTATCAACGTTTGTACGTACCTGCGCGGGTTTGTTACTCCCCGGTGTTTGCGGGAATAAAAAAACACTGAATTTTGCCTTTTTCTTACTCTTTTTCTTACTTCTTCTTCTTTTTTTTTTCTTTTTTGGAGGGGTTGGGGTCCACACGGTGCACTGTAGTGCGGATGCGTGCAGTGGTCTAATGCACCGGTTTTACACTGTGTAAAGTGCATATACATATACCTGAACCAACCGTTCTAATCTTTACCCTCTTCGTGCAATGGAGGTTGTGATTGCCCTGTGCTAGAAAACTGCTGAGGGAGACGTCATATTTTACTTATGTTTTCCGCATCCAATTTTATAAACTACTCCTCTACTCTTGGAAAATGTCTAAATTGAATTTGTTCCTATTTAAATAATTTAGATTTTTTATCTGAGTT